>JADDOH010023743.1:0-65422 GCA_016648135.1 Agrypnia vestita | reverse complement strand
AGTAATTGCGTCCTAGGCGACCTCTAGAATATCAGGGATGACTAACCTTGCGTTCTAACTTAAGCGAGGGCAGCGGTGGAATGCAGTGAGTGGAGCGATGCAGGGGTTCTTTAGCTGCCAGCGCCGCAGCCCTCAAGGGTCGAGGGACCCACTCGGCTCCACCAGGGCCGACCGTGAGATGTACACCAGGATGCTCCGCCTCCTGTTTAATGATTAGTTAAATATAAACACCATTTGACAAATACATTTAGTTATGGCAAAGCTGCAAGGATATTTTTTTACTTTTCAATGTCATTCATCTTTGAAAATAACAATTACATAAAATGAATGGGACACCAAAGGTTCTCGACCATCATAGAATCTGTAAAGTGACAAGGTTTGATGGCATTAGAACATAAGACGAACCGCAGAAGGTATGGCGTATTTCTATTTAATTTAACACAACCAAATCGACTGTCCGGAAATTATTGCAAGCATCACATACAAAGTCCTCACTCGCTGAACTTGCACACTGTTATTATTTCATATCCCTCAATTTAAAACCAATTACGAGAAGAATAGTGTTATCAAACTACTGCAAAAGGTTCTCCAATATCAATATACTTCACAAAATCTACATCGCTTTAGAATAAGTCGTAAGGAGTATCTTGTTTACACACATGCAAACATGCCCTACTCATACTTATCTACTCTTACATAATTTACTTCTACTTTGATTTGTTTAATTTGTTTGATATAAATGTAATTCTGTCATCGCTATGTTATAATTTCACATTTCTTATGTATATACAGATGTCTCAAAGCTGGTAGCAAAAACTGCAGGGGAGTCTTCTTCATGTAATTTTAAATAGAAAATATTCTTTACACTTTGGGTGAAATGTCGACAGTTACAGAGATAAGCGACATTCAAGTTTGCATTTTTTTCAATATTTTTGATTATTTCAATTTAAATTATTTCAAACTTTGGACTATCACTAAGGTAACTTAAAATATTATTTGTAAGGTTTTTGTCATTTTATTTGAACATACTCGAAATATTCTGAAAAAATTCATTTATAATTAAAACACAGCAAGATATGTTAAAACCTTACATGAGGCCAGTGCCTTGTTGGAGAAGGTGTCTTCCGGGGCCGAAATGGTGGAATCTCGGCCACCAGTGGACTCCGGGCCGGGGTCACCGTTTCATTACTGCTAGAACCACTAGTCTGGAAAATTAAAAATGGTACAGGTACACGGAGAAAACTTGATGCACTAGAGTTCGCATAGCTTCATAGGTTTTAACATTACCATAATAAAATCTCACATAGGTCCTGTTGCCCACGTCATGTTAAGATGCGGAACAGCAGCGGAAGTTTTGTGTTTTACAGATGTAATTATTATTTTGGTAGATGAACCCAGTTTATTATTATTCTTGTTGCTTTAATTTGAATAAATAATCTTTCAAATGTGATGGTTCATTTGCAACAATAATTAAAAATGAATATGCTAGATTTTCACACATGCCTTCCCTACATTGATGTGTTGAAAACGTCTTCAATGATTATACAGTGATATGCTACGCTTGCTATTACATTGTAGCATAAATTGTCATTGATTTGTATTTGAAATTTCTTGAAGTTTTTAATAACTCCAGTTTACATTTGCATAATGCATTTTATTTACAGATATAGAAAAATATACATATATATATATATATATATATATATATATAATATATATATATATATTATATAGCCATATATATATATATATATATGTTTTGCTTGAGTTTCCGCGAGCGTTATTGATGATAACAAAAGGAACTTCTGGACTCCCTCGCGTTTTCTGTAATGGTCTCCGTGGAAGAACAAGGCAGACGTTTCGGCACGGTATCAGTGCCATTGTCAAGGGCTCAAAAGGCTCAAAAGTTGCGGACCACGCCCGTAACTTGTTCGCCGGGTGACGTGAAGTCTCCCACCATAAGCGCTGAGTGGTGGGAGACTTTCATGTCACCCGCGAACAAGTACGGCTAGTCCGCAACTTTTGAGGCCTTTCAGCCTTGACAATGGCACGTGATACCGTGTCGAAACGTCGGCCTTGGTCTTCTCACGGAGACCATTTACAGAAAACGCGAGGGAGTCCAGAAGTCCCTTTTGTTACACATATTATATAGATATATACATCACGCTACCTATTGTGCGTCCTTTTATTTTGCATTATTGTGACGTCCACCAGTTCCACTAAAATTTCACTTATTTTTACATCGAATATTAGTCACTAAGGCAATACTATATGTCCTTTACAACTTATTTTTCTGAAATTTTTACATTTTATTGATATACAAATATTCGTATATTAACAAGCGTAGTGTAATCAATTTGGACTCCAATCCACATTATCAATTATCGGGCGTCCCATGATATACATAATTTTATTTACATTTTCCTAACTATCGCAACTCCTCGTAAACAGTGCGACGCGCGACGTTGCCGCTTTTACCAATTACACTTTTTGTGCGGGATGCCGAAGGAAGATTTATTATTTTATGCTCTCTGGGGATGCCGCTACCGGGTCACTAACTAGTACGTGTAGCGGGCGAAATACTTGCACGTATCATTTAGTGCATTTGATAATAATATTATTTCAGAAATCGTGATATTTTTTTCTGAGCTCATTTTTTCTGTTACGTCTTTAAAATATGAGAGCAATTCACAAGCAGAAGTGAGCGTGTCTATGTCTTCATTTATCAAATTAAGCGTTTCAGGATAATATATCGCTAATGTAGACATTAAACTCTACGAGATCTCTGGTTGCATCGAGTTCACTAGAATTTCTCTACTTTGGGTCGTGGTACTGCTGTCGAGGAAATAACGGAACACAATTTTTGTTATGTTGAAACTAAAGTTAGTTTATTCAATAAAAATTCAAAGTAAAGGTTAAGAATTGAAATGGCTGTAAATTGTACAAAATATAGAAATTAAAGTTATTTTATTCAATAAAAATTCAAAGAAAAGGTTAAGAATTGAAATGTCGAGTTTTGACCGGATGTAAGCCCAGTATATTCTTTGTCAAGTGAACTTCTTTTACTTTGAAGGTATATTTTATTTATTTCAATTTTGAATATTTTACCTGTGACGAAACTTATCGTCACGTAAGTTCTATTTTTTCTACTACTATTTTTTCACTTTGATATAAATTTACACATTTACACAAAAACTATTATTCTAATATTTAGATAAAGTATGGTACTACTGCAAATTTTCAAAATACAAATATTGAAATCGGCAGATTTCCTCGTTATTTTTTACACACATTTAACTTCAGCAAAATGTACCTTCCTTTCAATCTCTTAATAAAATACTGCATTCTCCTCTTACGTATCAATTATCAAACAGACAACCTCACATATGAGCTGTGCCTAATTATTTACTAGGTACATAAAGGACAGGAAGACAAAAGAGTACAGTGGACATAATATATCGGGATTTTTTATCTACCTACTGTAATAAATACTTGGAAATTTTAATTGTTTTTTCAGGTATCATGTAGGTAAATAAAACAAATATACAGATCAGATATCGCACGTTTAATGAGGTAGATTTTACATTTGCAAGTAAACATAATCATTGATAATATAATATATCTGGACTAGATATATATTAGGGTTATAATCACGCACATTTGATAATGTAGGTATATAGAATGTAACAGAACTGGTCCACAATATTTTACAGGTAGATTCCTGCTATGATTATGAGTCAAAAAAAATATTTTTGCAAAACGTTGGAATATCATTACAGTAACTTATATCTAATATGAAAAATTCATTACCTTTAATACAAGTCAAATAGTATAATAAAAATCTTCCAATCTAATGGGGAAACATTCCAATATTTTGCAGGGTTTTTGTTATTTTATTAAACTTTTATTGAAACGAATGTTTTTTATGTAATCGATATAAGTTACTGTAATGATACTTCAACGTTTTGTAAAAAAATAAGCCAGAAATATTGAAAAAAAATGCAAACTTTAATGTCGCATATCTCCATAACTATTGATATTAGGTCATAGTTGCTTGAACATTTTTCACTCATAATCATAGCAGGAATCCACCTGTAAAGTATTGTGGATTACCTAGTTCTGTTACACTCTGTGTATGGAGGTCAAATATCATGCAGAATTAATTTTATGTGGTAATCTGATTTCCTCACACCTACATTAGGAAGTTTGTTCACGTATGAATATATTCGAAAAAATAAAAATAAAATCCTTTATCGCATAATCGGCATTTACAGATCTCCAAATTCTGACACAATTTTTTTTATTGAAGAATTATACCAATTATTAAAACAATTTTACTATTTTAACGGGCGATATAAACATAAATATTGCAGATGACTGCCATGATAAAACTAAAAATGAGTATCTCAATATGCTTGCAGAGTTGAACGTGCATAAATCGTGCATAAATAATTATACTAGAATTGTACCGCACCAAAAACCTTCTGCAATAGATCATATTATGCTAACAAACTCAAATGAACTCGACAACATTATGACCATCATATGGCAAACTTGTATAACTGACCATTACTCCTGCATATTTACGCATTATAAACAAAATACTCACCCGCACATAGCTGATAAAAAAGGTATACAAAAAAAACTACTTTTAATTTAAAATTATTTTGTGACAAATTAGCAACAGAAAATTGGTTATCAGTACTAAACTTAGAAGATCCAGAAATATGTTCTATAAACTTTCAAAAAATTATTCAAAAATATATAAATTCATCCAAAATTCTAAAAATATATAACCACAAATCTAAGTTCCGTAAAATAAAACCATGGATTACTCACGGCTTAGTAGTTTCAATACGTAATAAATATGATATTTTTAAATCAACAATAAAATACCCCAATGATGAAGGCTTAAGGAGATATTATAAAAAATACAGAAATAAATTGACATCACTAATAAAAAAAAAACCAAAGAGGAATATTTCATAAAAAAGGTGGAAGTTTCTAATTTCGACACCAAAAAACTTTGGTCAACAATTAACGAAATAACCGAAAAAAAATGTTAATAAAAATAAAATAAAAACTATAAAATTTGACAATAATATTATAAATGTTCAAGAACACCCAGAAAAATGCGCAAATATCTTCAATAATTTTTTCATTAATGTGGGACTAAACTTGGCGAAAAAAATACCCAACAACAATTTTTCTCTTCCAATAAATAATCTACAGATATCGGAATGTGATAAACTCACAACATTCCAATTAACCAACCCAGATGAAATAAAAAAAATTATTATGAATTTAAAAGGAGGATCATCGCCAGGATACGACAACGTAACAACTGATTTACTAAAACAATCAAGCTCTATTATAAACATCCCAATTGCACACATAATAAAACAATCCTTCGGTGTGGTATATTCCCTACAATATATAAACAAACATTAGTAATCCCAGTTTATAAGAATGGAGACCCTGAAGATAACTTATTGAAAAAAAAAACAATATTGAAAAAAATGCAGATGAGGCACAAAAATTACCTAAAATCAAACTCGCGCATTCAAATTTGTGTGATATGACGAATAACTAATCGAAATTAAAATAAAAAAGCCTACTATTTTTCAGTAGCTATCTACTTGGTAATCCGTCGAAGATAATATTGAACATACAGTACTGTGCGAATTAATGTGAACACAAGCGATAATTTGAAAAAAACCACAACATTTATTAGTTATAGGTAGTTGAAGAAAGCAGAGAAAAGAATACAATTTAAATTGTTTTAATAGGAAATATGTCCTCCTTTGGATTTTATAACTTCTTCAACACGTTTTGGTAGAGAATCAACAAGTTTTTTTAGTTTTCTAATATTTACTGGTCCCGAAACCATATATGTGGATTACAGATTCAATCAATTTTATTATTTTTATTTTTTATGGGTAGGTATATTCCATCCTGACGAAGGGGCCATAGGCTTTGAAACATGTTGATTTTATCAATTATTTTGTAAAACATTAATAACATCGCAGGACTATATTCCTGCCTTGATTATGAGTCGAAAATATTCAAGCTATTATGACCTAATATCAATAGTTATGGAGATATGTGACATCAAAGTTTGCATTTTTTTTTTCAATATTTCTGACTTATTTTTTGTAAAACAAGCAAACCACTCGGCAACAATGATCACTCTGCGAATGTACCTACTTGTATTTATACATACGCTAAAACATGAGGTCTAAAAATAGACTTGAGCTGTTAAAATTTTAGCTACTGGATAAAAGTATAATTTAGTCATAAAAAAGGGCCGCACGTCTCATACGACCTACAGGATTAAAAGGCTTTTGTTTTAGTCCGAGCCACAAAATTATATTCACATTCATTATTTAAATGGAGCTAACTTGCACGTGTCCATCCGAAATAATAATCGACTTCTTTTGCAATAATGAAATAAGACTCGCGACATCCTCAAACGATTTGTGTTTTAGCGGTGTTTATCTTAAAGACGCAATTTGCATGTGCGGGCTATCGATATATCGCATATCCCTACGCGACCGGAAATATGTGTGAGTGTACGACAAAATGCGGCCGAATTCTTTCCCAGTGCGGAACATATTATACCTAGGTACAGTCTCTCCTATGAGACAACTCAATGATGCAGCATCAGTGCTTCTTACGAAGTTACTTTCAAAAGCAAGCATAAAAGTCAATCAAACATATTATTTTTTTTAAAGTAACTTCATTGTTGATGTTGATTATGATTACTTACTTACTTACCATCACGCTGTTTCCCCTGGGGGTAGGCAGAGAGGATAGAGCGCCACACTCTTCTGTCCTGACATACAAATCTCGCCTCAGCCACATTCATACATCTTCGCATGCAAGCTCGCCGGTTGTTGAGCCTTCTAACGGGACCATCTTCCAGTATCTGGTTGATCTGGTCATGCCACGTTTTCCGCGGTCGCCCCCTCTTTTATACGTATTGCTTATTATGTTGATTATTTCTTAAAAAACTTTAATTACCCTTTGAAATACAGTGATATTAAAATTATTTTCCTTTTTATTTATCTTTAACAACAAGTAAGTATAGCACAAAGCAAGTAGTACCATTTTTTATAACTTTTGAAATTAATAATTATAAAATTTAATTGATTGTATGCGAGATTGATTATTTAGGTTCCCTTACAATAGAAATTGGCGTTTTGCCGTACTGGCAAATTTGATCTCAAATATCTTCTCTTTGGTTAGGAATTCCAAATCCAAATTTATACAGCTATTTTCTCATGTATTTGTGTTTTGAAAATTATAATTCATTTGTTTTTTCCTCAATTGTTTTTTTCTTTGCGTCACTCAGTTTACAAAATGAAAAACTTGAAATATCGCGTTATTTACGAGTACGAGTTCCACCGTGGCACCAGTGCTGCAGAAACGGCTCGAAGGATTAATGATGTGTGTGGCGACGGTGCCGCAAAAGAAAACACAGTGCGTTTTTGGTTCCAACGTTTTCGTTCTGGAAATTTCGACCTGCAGAACAAGCCCCGTGGGACGGCCGGAGACCAAAGTTGATAATGAAGATTTGAAGGCTATTGTGGAAGCGGATCCATCGCAAACCACATCCGAGTTAGCTGCAGGCTGCGGTGTTAGTGATAAAACTGTTTTAATCCACTTGAAGCAAATTGGTAAGGTGAAAAAGCTTGAAAGGTGGGTACCTCACGAATTGAGTGAAGCAAATCAACAAACGCGCGTTGACTGCTGCGTTGCATTACTCAACCGGCACAATAATGAAGGGATTTTAAATCGAATCATTACCTGTGATGAAAAGTGGATCCTGTACGATAATCGGAAGCGCTCATCGCAATGGCTGAACCCTGCCGAACCAGCCAAACCATGCCCCAAGCGAAAATTGACTCCAAAAAAGTTACTTGTGAGCGTTTGGTGGACTAGTGCTGGTGTCGTTCACTACAGCTTTCTTAAATCTGGCCAGACGATTACGGCAGATGTCTATTGTCAGCAACTGCAAACCATGATGGAAAAGCTAGCTGCTAAACAACCGAGGCTGGTTAATCGCTCTAGGCCACTGTTGCTTCATGATAATGCTAGACCACACACTGCACAACAGACGGCTACCAAATTAGAGGAGCTTCAATTGGAATGTCTAAGACATCCACCGTACTCTCTGGACCTTGCCCCAACAGATTACCATTTTTTTCGAAATTTGGATAACTTCTTGCAAAGGAAAAAATTCAACTCCGATGGGGCAGTCCAAACCGCCTTCAAAGATTTTATTGATTCCCGTCCGAATGGTTTTTTTAGTAAAGGGATCGATGAACTACCTATGAGATGGCAAAAGTGCATAGATAGCAATGGTACATACTTTGATTAAATAAATATATTATAATAAAAAAAAATCGGCTTTATGTTCCTCCCATACTAAACGCCAATTTCATATGTAAGGACCTAATATACAACTTTCTACCAGAATTCATTAAAAATATTATAATAATTAATCTTTATATGTTATTTTAAGCACGTCAAATTTTGAAGGCTACTTAATATAGTTATTATCATTACAATGATAATGTTTTTACAGAATTATAGGTTATATTTATCGCACGTGATACGAGTCAGTACATACCTTTCATGGCAGCGTAGAGAGAACCTTTAGTACGACGCTTTCAGACTTTGTGAGTTTTATTGGTTTGTTTTAAGGCTCCTGGCCTGTGTCTGCATTTTTCTTTTATGTTCTTCGGACAAACACGCAAACAGAACGTCAAATCGAAAACCACAGAAAAGTTTCGAAAACATTCGAAACACTCTGTAGGCCCCAGTACATATAAACAAAATTTGATAATGTATTAATGTTTTTGTTAATGTTTACGGTGGAATTGGTGAAGTTGCATTATGTATAGCAATCATTTTACCCTATAAAGACTTTCGTGCATATTCCTATAAACAAATCTTTTTGTCCAAAAGTCTTCGTGAGAATTAGAATACAATTTATCTTAATTAAAAAATATATTTGTTAACCACGGATACATGAACCCGAAACTATTTCAACAAGGGAACTGGCAATAAGATTTAATCACAAATGTTATATAAATAATAAATATTCTTGAACATTATACTACTGGAAGAGCACTGTCTGCTATAATACAGTAAATTACTAGTGTAGCAGGCAGGGCGTCAAATCAACTTAGTGTTTACTTGCTGCCAAGACACTCAGCAACAATGAAAAAAGCGTAATTTAATTTTGTAAACACTGTAAACATTTGTAACATTGAACATTGAATAAACATTTATTATCATTAAAAAAAAAAGGAACTGCAATAAATCAATTTCACCATGTTGATGATTTACCAAAGAAAAAATTGAGAATTGTTTAATTATGTAGGCTTTCTTCAATGGTATATCTTTACGGAAAGCGTCGTGGTGGATAAAAATAATGATGAAGTTGCTTATGGATGTTTATTTCTCACCCAGAGATTAGCTCCGAGAGCAAGTGAAAGTGAACAAGAGTTATAACAAAATAAGATTGAGGACGCGTACCGTTGTTGCGATGTCCTTTTGTGTATCAGCTCGCATATATACTTCCTCTGATGTAATTGCATAACGATAATATCGTTGACATTATCGCATTATCTTGATTTGCAGTATTATGTTCCTAATCCATTAATCTATTTACTTGAACTGACTCAGCAATATTATCATAATAACCAACACCGTTTGACCCACATACCTGCACCTTATTTTGTCAACTTGACACTATTTTATTTTTATTATTACTGTATACATGACCATTAAAAATATGTATCTGCAAAGATGTTTCAGTTTTTGTTCATTAAAGTATTGTTAACATTCCCAAAACTATCAATAATTGACACGGCAATTAATTTTCACTGCAACCCGATTTTCATTAAAATTTGAGGGTTTGAGCTTATTGTCACTACTATATTCCATATTAATAGGTGTAATTAGCAACTAAATTAATCGTTATTAATTACAATTACTGATCACTAGAGGGACTACTTCTATTGCAACTGTAATAGTTAAAATACAATATTTAAAATTTTAAGATATTTTATTTTATTAATTATTATTATATTCTAAAATTATATAATAACTTAAAGATTAAAGAAAGAGAAAAAATAAAATTTAAAGAAAATTAAACTAATATCTTTTAGTGAGCTTATTAATTAATTTCCCATAAAAAACTTTGAATAATTAATTATGATGGATTTATTAATTATTATTTAGTGAATCTGATATTCATGTATTGTCATCGAGAATAACGTCTGTGTGCAAAATTTTAGCTCGATTGAATAATGGGAAGTAGGTAAAATATCGATTATAATATTCCGTTCAGACAAACAGACAAGCAGATGAAGCTAATATGAGAGCGGTAAAAATCCGACACAAAAAAATGTAAGCACCCAGTACATGTACAGAAGATTATTACATTTGTTCGTTCAAATATTGTTGTTGTACTCCTCAGAAAAAAGTTTTATTTCATATTTTTAATTTAATGTATAATCACGAGACTGTAGAAACGGAAATAATAACACATAATCAAGGATTTTATAATAAATTGGAAATTATAACACTGATTTGGAATAAACTACCAGATTTGTGAAGCGTCTGGAAACCCGAAAATGTATATAAATGAAACGACGCCAATGAGAAAAACAGTTTTGTCGTGACGTTTTGGCAAAATCACAGATTATGCGAAACCAGAAGCGGCGATTCAGTGTGGCTAGCGAAATACCAGTGACAATAATTAAGAGAGTACCTAAAAGTGAAGCGGTAACTCAGTGCGACCACAGACGGTGAATATTATGAAAAATAAAGACGAAGTGTTCAACAGACAAGTGATGAATTCGAAATCAAAGTGAATTAAAGATTTCAGTAGCTTGTGTGTGTAGTGGTCATAACGCTCGCCTAGTGATCTGGTGGTTAGTAGTTCGAGCCCCGTACCTGGATACCAGCAAGTAAGTCCTACTTTGTACCATAGATAGACTTTTAGCTTAGTTTGAGAATAGTAAGAATATTGATGCGACGTGAATTATGTGTTCGATTTTAAAAAAAGAAGAAGAATACTTCAATGTAATGCATGTCCAGTGACTAAGGTCATAAATAAATCACAGGTGGCTCTAGTAAAACTCACATATGAAACAAGGTGTGCAAGTTAAACATACACACAATGTCCAAAAATTTGAAAGATGTGGTGGTCTATTATGGCTTGAATCGGTTAACGTTACATTGTGTCAAGTGATCACTTAAGTAAGCCTTACGATAGGCCGTAAGCCCTAAGCATGAAACATTTATGAGTGAGATAAAACTCAGTATCGTGTTCTTGACAAATTTTAACATACTAAAAATATTCTGAATAGATTTACTAAATTTCAAGTGTTTCGTTTATCTCCCACCGGCACAATCCGGTGACGGTATGTTAAGCGGCATGCGACTAGTGAGTCGTTGGAATATGCTTGGTTTTGTCATACGCACATGTAAACATTTCAAAAATATCAGTACCCTCAGGACACTTTATTTCTCATACGTTCATAGTATTTTAGAATATGCATCTCAGGTGTGGAATCCAGGTTATGCAGTACACGAAAATAGAATTGAAAGCGTCCAAAACAGATTTCTAAGATACCTAGACCTCCGTTCATTTCGATCTTATTTAAGAAATGAAGACTCTGCGAAGTTTTTTAACATGCAGACCCTAACTCGTCGAAGAAACATAGCTGACGCGGTGATGCTATTCAAAATAACACACAATCTAGTTGGTAGTCCGGAACTTCTTCAACGAATATCTTACCACATCCCAACTCGCAATAACAGACACTCACCTACTTTTCATCTCCCCTTTTGTAAGACCAACTCAAAACAAAACTCCTTTATGTACAGATCCACAAATTCATTTAACAGAAACTATCACCACATTGACATTTTCAACTCAACAATAAGAAACATAAAACAAACAATATCTACACTACCGCACCCAAATTAATTCGTACATTATATCTTCCCTTCTACTCCCGTCCCACATTCCCCTCCACCCTCGCTGTTAGAGTAAGTTAAAGTAAATTACTACATATATTCAGTGGAAAATTTGAAATTGTCATAATTTTAAAAACCATTATTTCATATTTGTTAAGATTGTTGTTTTGCAGTTAATTTTCCCCAAAATAAAATAAAAAAATAAAAAAAATAATAAATACGCTGCCACACTCTTTCAAACCTTCGCCACTTTTAAGATGGCTTGGATTTTGTGAAGAAAGTGTTTGACCGTTGCAGCACGGTGAGACGTGGTCAATGAGAACCCAGATGTACACATGCAAATATACCCGGAGACAGTGACAAAAGGACGAGCCATCCTTAAGAGGCTTATCCCGCCTGTCCTTCAGTCGCTCTGTCACGGCCCGGAGGGATGCTCTGGAGGGGGCGGGCGTGGTAACGAGGGTACTCGGCGCAAAACATTGACAACCGAAGCCAATCATCGTGAAACTGTACATTTTTCATAAAAAATATGTTGGAATTTTCAAACAAATCAAAAATATTTTTCTGCCCTAAATGTGTATTTTGAGCGGTATTAAAATGGCATTATGAATTTATATCGGAGAGATATCTCCAATAATTAATTAATTAGTTAAAAATTCCATAGTAAAAATAAATAATAAAATTGATTAAATTATTTTAATATATTTATTCAATTGAATTGGTATTTCACCAAATGCATATAGTATTAATACTGTCACATTTCATTGCTGCAGGAGGAATTAATGAAAACACTGGAATTTAATTGGCGGTTTATAATCAATGTACAAACTATTTTTTTTAAAATAGAGATGCTAACACGGAATTCGTGTCACATCAATATTCTTACTATTTTCAAATTAAGCTAAACGCTTGTGCTATGAAAATAGAACTAACTTGCTTGTCTGGAGTGAGACTCGAACCTGCGACCTTTGAATCACGAGGCGAGAGTCCTATCCACAAGACCAACAAGCTACTAATAAACACTTTGAAACTTAACGCTTTTGTTTGAATCACACTATTTTGCAGTATATTACTCAGAAATGAACAATTTTTTATCGCTGAGTAACACGTCTTTAAAATTCCTTAGAGCACTCCGTTCTCGCACGTATTTTTTATCGCTTATTTATTAGGGCACTTAAAAAGTAATTCGCTCTATTATTCGCTTATTTATCGTTTGGATTATTGCACGGCTGGCCATCCTGGCCTCGCGAGTCGTGCCGTCTTCGTAGCGAGCAAACATGACTACAACAACAACCGGCATGCCGCGTGAGTGTTTATATCCACTGGATCATCCAACTTCCTAGTTATACTAGCGTTTAGGAGAAGATTCTCGTCCCTTTTAGGCTTTTCTAGGTGTTTCTCGAATGTTTTAGATGTTTCTCTGAGGTTAAAGATTATCCTAGACCATTCTCGATTATATGATAGTTTTGTGACAAGTGACGTATTACCAGGGGTTAGGACAGTGCGTAAATTCTTTTTAGCATCTCGTTACAATAACAACGATAGATCATTAAAATATATGAACACGACTATGGCGAATTTCTTGGTATAACCTGTGGTTCCACTACGTCTGACTTGTTTAAAAAAATTACTACGAGTCTGTAAATTTTGAAACAATAAAGAAAATGTGAAATTCAAAATACTTATAAAAAAATAATGTCTCATAAAAAAATAAATATCGCTTCGAAAACAAATAAACAGGTCTTTTTTGAGAATACCAACCCATCGTGGAGGTCCAACATTACAATCCATGCAGGTACGTGTAACAAAAAAAATTAATGTACATAGTACATACTATCTTAGTTTAAATTGGTTTATATGCCACAACCGCTCGAATGTTGGGTGATATTGCAACATCGTTATGTGTATGAAAACAAAAACATAGGATGCAATTTCTGCTTCCTGTCATGGGTTTATAATAACAATTATTTATGAACTCCTTATACTCCCAACAATATATCACACTAATTAGACCATGTAAATTAATGTACGGGCATAAATAGCTTGTTGGTAGCGGTCATGAGGCTCGCCTAGTGATCTGGTGGTTGGTGGTTCGTGCCCCATTCCAGGACACCAGCAAGTTAGTCCTATTTTCATAGCACAAGCGTTTAGCTTATTGTGAACTAAGTAAGAATATTGATGCGACACATATTCCGTGTTCACATTTCTATTAAAAAAAAATTAAATGATTAATAAAAATAATACTTTTAGTCGCTAACAAAGTTCTAAAATTGCAAAAGTCCTAAATGTATTTTTTAATATTAGGGTAATAATCATCGATATGGCAGACTCTCTTTAACCTATGTTTTGTCTTTTTTTAGTGTTAGGGTAACAATCACTAAAAAATTTATAATGAGGGATATAAGTTTTATAAATAACATTTGTCCTTATATATTGTTGACTTCCCGTACAATTGTATTATTTTGAAAAAAGAATCTTGTATTGGTCTCGATGACAAAATGTATTCAAATGGTGTCATATATTGTTATATAAGTAGGTATCGTGGGTGTCATGTTTTTGACTTTGGCCCCAGGGTCATCATCCTCACAGAGTCGGGACATGTCGCTAAATATTACAGCGTCCGCGAAAATGTTGTTTGTGCGACTCCATGTACGTGTATTGTATTGTATGAATATTGGTTCTTGGTCTAGCTTATTGTATCTATCGAATTTATTATCATCATATCATTTGATGAAAAGTGATCATACTTTTGGAAAAAAAAACTTAAAGTCGTCTATTTTAAATATTATTCTTAGTTTAAAAGCAAGATATTGAGGAAACATTCGGCTAGGTATACCATATAAAAGTAAATAAATTATCATAAATAACCAACATAATTTAACACACATCACAAGTTCCATCCTTAAAATATTTCCTATATTTTACATTTACACCTATAATATAATGTCATTTACTTTATCTTTACACAACAAAATGTTTTTATATTTGTATTGTTTGATAGAGAATTTTTTTTTTTGTTGAAATTTTTTATTGAAAATAAAATAAATATATACATGTTACAGCGACAATGAATATTACATTTTTTATACGTGTTTAATTGTCCCCAGAAAGGTTGAAACTCTTTTGTTTGAGGATAGAAGTACATGATGCATAATGTTAGAGCATTTTAAACTGAATTTAACAAATAAAAGTTTAAAATCTTGTTTTTTATAAGCTTTACATTACCAGGTTGAAGTAAACGATTGTTTTTGAAATCGGTAGGATAAATACATATGTAAACTTGAGTGGTTACATATTAATTTAAAAACTCTTTTTTTTTAACACTCCCCCAATGTTAATCTTTATTTCAACTTTATACAACTCATTTAGTAGAATAAGAGAACATTGTTCTCTAAACATGTGGATATTATATTTAATTATAATATATAATATTACTATAAAACAAAGTTGTTTGATTTTTTTTATATGAAAAGTAGTTAAAGTAGTCTAGATATATTATAGACTAGCTGTGCCCGCGTCTTTGCACGCTTAGATTTTTAGTAACTTTCGGTCATATTTGACTAATTTGTGTATTAACCTTAAAATATAAATAAACCTATGTCGTCCCCAATTTTTTATATAACTTTTTGAGTTCTACAACTTCTTAGAAATTATTTAAATATCTCTTATCATTAAGGCAGCGTTCGTAAATAATGCATCGCTCGAGCGAAATAACGGGATAATATATAGCTTATGTCCACTTTAAAAATCCATTCTAAATATTGGCGAAAGAATTTTTGAAAACAGATAAATAGTTTCGGAGATTAGGTGTCGTTTCGTATGGGAGTTGTATTTTTTTAACCGCCACCTACAGTTGAAAACTTTGCCATTCCCATAACTCAATACAGATCTCACTATTGATAATGAGATATCTATATTTTAATTGGAGCTTTTAAAGCAATATTACTTATGTATATATTTATAGATATATATATATATATATATATATATATATATATATATATATGTTAAATCGAAGGCTTTCACGGGTACAATATGTGTTAGTTCTAATTACTTTGGGGGTAACCCGATCAGGACAGGATAATAATAAATAATAATAAAAATACATTAATAGAAACAAAACCACTAGCTACCGCATTCTTACCATACGTAAAGGGAACTACAGATAAAATAAGTCGATTATTAAATAAATATAATATCCGCACTGTTTTTAGAACAAATAATAAAATCTCGTCAGTTTTAAGAAGTCCGATGGATAAAGTACCTCTAGAATCGCACGGGGTATACGAAATACCATGCGGTGTTTCTGTACCTGTAACAAAACCTACATAGGTAGGTCAAACCGAAGAATCTCGGCACGCGTCTCGGAACATCGCGTAGATATAAAAAATCGGAAACTAACTTCTTCCCTTGTCCACCATTCTCTAACGGAGAATCATAAAATAGACTTCGACAATTCAAAAGTAGTTGCCAGCCTCAATAATGAAACATTTAGAATCTACAGAGAGGCAATTGAAATAAATAAAAGAAATAGTAATATAATGAACAACAGAGACGATAGCATTCGACTTCCGACCGCATGGAGTAACATTATTAATAATAATAATCAAATTTCTAATACAAATAATATTAATAATAATAAACCATAAATCACGATGAAAACACCGAAGCAATTAGAAAATCCAACCTTTTCAACATTGTATAATGACGATAATAAAGTAAATATACGGATTACTAGAAGCCGAGCAAAACTCATTAACTGCGTCGCTGGAGAAACCCACTCCTCCACAAACACCTGATGCAGAATTTTTCAAACTTTCACTTGACGGTGAGCTCCGGACCCAAACGGTTGTACACTTTTTGGAGAAGCAGCTCATTGATAAGGCGCCCTAAAGATGAACAGTGAGATCTGTTCGAAACGTCGGCAGACGACTGGTCCTGACGACCAGAATTTGACGCGGGTTACCCCCAAAGTAGTTAGAACTAACATATATATATATATGTGTACATGAAATTCTTGCGAGTTATTAACAGTACACTAGAATACTACGCCTAAAAATTATTTCTATTTTTAACTCCTTTTAAAACCACTTTTTTAATATATTCAGAATATTATGAGTAGGTATGTTTAAAATTTTCAAGAACACAATACTGAATTTCAGACCGCGGGGACAAGATATATCATAGATGTCTCATAGAGACGAAGTTATTTTTTATATGGGAAAGCAGGTATGTAAGTCTTTTTGGATGTTCATAAAAATAGCTTCGTCTCTGTGAGACATCTATAATTTTTAGCTGTCTATAGAGCTTACGACCAATAGTCCGGGTGGTTATGGTTATTTGACTTTAATTAATGTAATTTTGTTTTATCTAAATTTCGTCTATTTGAATGTGGCGCTTTTATTTGTAATCTTCTTATACGTTGAATATTTAAGATTTCTTATTTTAAGCACCACATTTTATAATCCAACAAAATCTTTTACCTTTGTATACGAGGAGTGAAAAACGGCGCAAGCTTCCGTTTGCCGAGAATCAAGCCACCGCGAATTACATTCATTATGCTGTACACCCTGTCGTTATCATCATCATCATCATGAGCCTAGACAGGCAGGCCCGCAATATACAAATAGCTTCATTATGAAATGGGATCCGCCCGACTATCCCAGACTTCTCTCATTATCATATGCATTGGGTGTACTCGGCGCCGCGTGGGACTGCCAACCGATCATCCGCGTTTCGAAGGGAGGACGGTTAAATAATCTACCCTCTTTGAGTAAATAAATGTCACTGTCACTTCTCATCAAAATTTCTTCACGTGAGGCTCGAACCCGCGACTTTTGGATCACGAAGCGAGAGTCCTAACCACAAGACCAACAAGCTACTCTTATTTAAATTTTATTTTATTTTAAATTAGTAATCCTCGGTGACTGCATTCAAAACACTTTTTTAGTTTCTTGGGTATTGCTGCTTTTGCTTTTATACCCCAAATATGTAATAAACACAGTTAATAATAATAATAAAAAAATATTTTTTCAAAACTCAGCCTCTTATCTCTATAATAAGTTTCTTCGGCCTGCTCTAGCAACATGCATGTACATATTTATGTTTCAAAAAACGTGTAATTTTGATAATATATACCTTAACTAGTATAGTGTATACATTAACTTTCTTCATAGATTAACTAGTATAGTTTATGTATACACCAACATGAATATATTTGTCAGTAACATATATATTTAGTGTATCAATGTAGTATTATCGTGTACGAATATAAATTAAATAATTGATTTTACGTGTCTATGGATTCATGTTATTAGCAAAAAAATGGAAGCTGTGTAGGAATGACTTTTTAAATGATGATAGAGTATCTGCAAGAATGTTAGCAACAATCTTAGGTTCAGTAAAACCATTGAAGTATTATAATATATAAACGTTATTCCCGTACTAGCCGGCTTTTATATGATGTAGCAAACATTGCATTGAAAGAGACAACAAATCACAGCACACTTATTTCACAAACACTCTGCGTGTAGTCAGAAAAATCACATAATTTGTCACGGTGACTAAAATAACATACTCATTCTTACAATAGTGTACAATAGTCTGTTTATAATAATTCTTGATTAATGATGTCCCCCTGGGGATAAAAGTTGTATTCTTTAAAAAAAAAAATTTCTCTTTTTCTTCCTCAGTCTTTTTTCCTCCACTGCTGGATGTAGGCCTCTTCTATCTCCACACATCTCTGTTTCTCCCCCTTTGCATCCATGTCTCCTCCCATGCTGTCCATTTCCTCCCTGTCGCTTCTATTTTTCGTCCAGGGCCTCCACTGTAGGATTCTGAGTGTCCATCTAGTATCCTCCTGTCGAGCCATATGTCCAGTCCACTGTCATTTTAATTTCGCAATACGGTCCATAATATCGGCAACTTTTTTTCGGCGTCTTAATTCTTCCTTTGAAAATTTTTAACATACTGAAAATATTCTGAACAATTCTTTTTGCTAATTTTCTAGTTATAATTAAATGGTTGGAGAAAACATTTTAAGGTCATTGAAAGATTTGGCAGATACTTCGTGGTGCAACATTATAATTTCAAATATGTTTTATTATACTTTGTAATACACATACAATATGAGTTATTAAATTACAACTATAGTTTCGAGAGGAGCAGTCCCTCTCATCAGCAGGTATAGATAATAATAGTAGTTATTATCTATACCTGATGATGAGAGGGACTGCTCCTCTCGAAACTATAGTTGTAATTTAATAACTCATATTGTGTGTGTATTACAAAGTATAATAAAACATATTTGAAACATTTTAAGGTATTTATTGCTCTTTCTGCTTCCTCAATATTGAATAAAAAATTTACCCGTTGGCAAAAAAATTGATTTCCAGGAAGATACCAAACACATCAATTTGTATATCCGCGACTTAAACAGCTCTGGCAGTGCATCCGAGGAGCGTACCCGGCGGTCTCGCTCGCACTCACGGAAACCGACGCCCCGGGCCGCCGGCGTCTCGGCGCCACTAGCTTTAATTGTCACTTTTGATGTTTGATTGCAACATTTATAGTCGAGAGAAAACAAACGTACATTGCGTTATGCATAAATGCATGGACAGTTACAGTCGGAATCGACGAATCTCATATGTTTGAACAGGCAGTGTTTTGTTACATGTTATCTTTATACAGGGTGCATCGTAGCTAGTAGCGAAAACTTCAGAGATATCTAATTTGTTCGGTTTTTAATAGAAAATATTATATTCAAAAACATTCTTATTGTGAAGTTGCAATTTTTCAGAACAAAGTAATGTGAAATTTAAAACCAAATGTATTAATCAATTAGAAAGACATGCAAAGTTCATGTGACTCGTTCGACAACTAGTTAACGAAATCGCAATTTCTGCACCCATCCAAGATAATTCCACTGTAAGAGCACCCGTTTTTCTTTTTAAATCCACCGTCTACTTTATTCTGAGTAACCTAAGTGTATCGGCGAAAATCGCTACGATTTTTATTTTCTTCTTGTAATGGAAATGATATATTTTTATTAAATCAATAATAATATAAAATTAAATAGACCACAGACCACTAAAATAAATACACAAGATTTTAAACGTAAGTTTATTGTACCCAATTTATCACAACGTCTGGTGCCAATACGTTCGGCCTTGTTTAAAAAAGTTCTACTTATAGCTTTTAAATTTTTAAACAATTTTGAAACTATCAAGCACTTTTAAAAATAATGATATAATATCTTTGTAAAAAAATTGCTTTAGTACAAGAAGACGATTTTACTTAAAATAGGTACCCACTCAGTTGGGAATAAAATTTAAAAATATACGTCTGGATTACTAGGTTATTTAAATATGCAAGAATTTATACTTTAACTGCAGTATAAATGTATCTAAACAAACGCTAGGGAGAATTTTCTTCAGCAACGACCCATTCCTCTCTTCTGATGATCGGGTTAAATTTTTTTTTAAAAATAGAGATGTGAACACGGAATTCGTGTCACATCAATATTCTTACTATTTTCAAATTAAGCTAAATGCTTGTGCTATTAAAATAGGACTAACTTGCTTGTCTGGAGTGAGATTCGAACCTGCGACGTTTGGATCACGAGGCGAGAATGACCTAGAAATTTTATTGCAATTTAAGGAAGATAAATTATCTTGGTGTAGATATATATATATTATCTAGATTCTTGATTTCTCCATTCAAGATAAAATTCACCATAATAAATTAAAATACATTTAAGATAATCATTTATTTAATTACCAATTATTTTATGGAATTAAGGGTGCTGCTGTCTACTAGTCTGCATTTGAGCACGCTTGATCAACTTATTCCAATACTTCAGGAAGTAATGCTTGGACAATTTGTGTTTACACATGAGAGAAATAAGAGAGGAAGGATACAAGAATTATGGTAGGTTGCTGACATCTTGTACCGACAATGCAATTTCAGGGGGTTGGTTAGTCTGGCCCGAGGGCCGCGTTGTATCTTAGAAGCACAACTTGGAATTAGCTTTCAGATCTTCATATCCGAGAAAACTTAGTCAATCATAAGCTCTCCAGCAATTCGACACTATTGGCTTACCTTACTCAGTTTAATCTTTAATTATTTGCAAGGGCGTATCACGTCCGGATCTTTGAGGTTTATAATGTGATTAACCTAAAAATATAGTAACGATGCACTACTGCTGTATTATGTACATCATCCAAGCTTAAGCTGATCTATAGAAAGCTCCGCCATGCATACGGTGACAATGCTCCAGGGAAGTTTCTAAAGATCAGATGTGCGCAGCTACGTCGGCCTGGAACAATATTTACTAAACACAAACAAAAATGTTGAAAGGTTGAAATACAAAGTCTTTTTTAAAAGGAGCAGACACTTGATAGTGGAACATAATGGAATAAGTAATAGACAAGACAATTTAAAGGCATAAGTGATTAAAAAATCCAGTAATATGAACAATCAAATCATAAGTAGTAAATAAAATTTATGTTGAAGTCCTGTTAAATATGTTCACTTCGGCAACAATACTCCTCGCCTCTACCCATACTTACCACCACTATTGATAGTCCGCCCTGTCACATTGTTTTGCAATTAGTATACAAGCTTAGAGTTTACATATTTATATTTAGTACTAGCTGCACCCCGTCAAATATGATGGTAACCTTTAAATGTCGATTCCTAAAAAATAAGTCTTTATTTATTCATAAAAAAAGGAAATAAGAAAAAGAAAAAAGTTGTATATTGTAAAGAAATTACGGACGTTACACGAAATTATGACGAATGGACGGACAGATGGATGGACGGACGGACAGACAGTCAGACGGACAGATATCATAATTATTATAATTGGGATTGATTATACCCTGATGAAGCCACTCTCGTAGCGAAACCCGGTCGGTAACAATGTAAAAATAAAGTGGTTATTATTTTATTTATTTAATAAAATATGTTTTTCTATCCGGTAACTTTTCACACCCTTCTTTAAAACATACCATAAAAGCTTCATAATTCACGTTCACAACCAACAATAATCCATTGCTATTAGATATACTCGTCGAGGTTTTTTGTATAGTATTATAGCGAGTGTGTGTACCTACTAAATACTGATAACAATGATGTCGAAGACGGTCAGTCAACCGTAACCGCAAACTGACCGCGTTATTTCTCTAGAGAATTCTACGATCTCCATTCCATCTCATAATAAAATACACGTCATGCTTCTCGTTACCTTTAGAGTAAACCTTTCGAAGGAGTTTAGCTATAAAATTAATCATGCGACGCGGGCTTAAGCAATTCAGTTCGTGACGAAAACAGTGTGACATCCGTTGGTAAAACAGTGCGATTAGTGATTCGTGATATTACAACACGCAATATTAGTAAGCGAGCAAACGTAGTGTGACTACCAGTGAAACCAGCGCAAATCAAGGAAAGAATAATCCAAGTCGAGAAGTTTCTACGTGCGAACACTGAACGAAGTGACCGTTATGTTACCGAAGTTACCAGAAATGAGCTAAACAATAAAGACAGCGTTAAATAGTGCAAATTAATATGTAAAATATTCGGAAGACATTTAGCGACTATAAAATTTAACTCGTGTTCAGTGACTTTCTTTGGTAATAAATTTAACTAAATTAAATTCCAATGTTTGCCTCCCAAAGCCATGACAGTATTTTTATTTACCAAATTTTGATTGGTCAATTTCACTTTTCAGTTCAACTTTTTTTTGACCTCCAAGCATAACATTATTTATTTAAAACGCACCGAAAATTACTTTATTTATAAGTATCCCTCTCTAAGCACATGAGTTAGTCCTTTTTTGGAGGGATACAGCAAATATTATTATTTTTTCTTAATCTATCGTACGGCTAGCTTAAGCGATCACTTTACACAAACTGTGTAAGTAACTACACAAAAGTGTAACACTCATCATTTACAGCCATAATATAATTCCACGTCTTTCAAAATTTGGAAGTTGTTTATATTTAAATTTTACAACATGTTTCGTATACATGTTGTAATAATCCAAGCATGACCGGCATCCAAAACCTTTTCATTCACTCTAAATAAATACAAGTGTATATGTCTGAAATATCATTTAATTTTTTTTTTAAAAAGATACAGATAATAAAATTTAAATAGATTAGAATAAAATAAATTTAAAAAACTGTACGATATTTTAAATAAATAAAAAAAGATATATTTACAATGAAATGATGATAAAGTAAATATCCCACTGATTTGATATAATTGGAAATGTATTGAAGATACTAAAATTAAAAGAAAAACGAAATATAGACTAAGCAAAACACGAATTGTCGACATCAAAAATTAACACACACCCCGCATTTTTCACCCTTCTATTTCTCATGTTTTTCACGTTTTTGTCGCGAAGCCACCAAAAACTGTCCATACGAGTAATTTCATTACGCAATTTCATAATACCTCCACACTTTCACCCGCCCTCTCGTGGTATCAATTTCCACAAACACAATTGCTCCGATAAATTATTAATATATTTGCACAATTCATGATGTTTTAAATTAAACGCCGTATCATTTTTTTCTATTTTATCGGATGCCGAGTATTTTTATATTCACAAATTAAACCGAAAACTTTTTATAATAAACCTTATTGTATTAAAATAATTGTTCACTTGATTTTTCTGATATTTTGGGCATAGGTTAACATAAAATTACAAAATTCTCTATTCACGTATTAATGTGTATTACTCAGAATAAATCTAATAGATCTTCAGAAATGATTTCGATTGAAATTGAAATGAAAAAAACAGTATATTTGAAAAAATAATGATGCATTCACGAAATGCATCGGATGAATCATATCAATATTTTCACACTTCTTGAATGTGTGCTACTAAGTTCTTGTGGTAAGAAAAATGAACTTTTTGAAAAGAGGCTAGAATTCTGGATATAATAAATATTGATAACTAGCCGTAATATTTTTTATTACAATTTCGGAATTGGAAGGAGATGAATTACTTTCTCGCATTATTTTAAATTAATTTCTATAACATGCTAATTAAGTTACCGGGTTAAGGTGGTATACTTTGCGTTTGCCCAGTCCATTTTACAATACGTATAGTTGACTGGAGAGAGATCCTCAAGTCTAATATACTAACAGTACAAATAGTTCAGAGAGTAATTGTCAAAGTGATTTTGAGGAAATGTTAATATTCCCAACAGAGGAATATTTCAAAATTTGTAATGTCACAAAATGTATGATGTATTAGTGCTAGACTGAGATCAGTTGAAAATACTTTGTTACCTTAATGTAATACTAGCGTAGCCCAACACAATTTCACCTATCAAGGAGTTTAATTTTTAATGCTCTTTTAATATATTTTTTTAAACTTTTTTTAATTAAATTAATTTTTATTAATTTAAATAAATATAAATTAAATGCTCTTCCTAATGAAATGAAGACGAAAAAAATCTAAGTAAAAACAATCAATGTATACTTTTAATGTTACTTTAATACCGTTTTAATTCTTGGAACCTAATTAAATGTTTCTAATCTAGATATATTTTATTTCTCTTACATCATATTCTTTTTCACTTTTATAATTTAATGCTACTAATGATTACATTAAAATATATATATATCACAATGCCCCCCAATTTTAAACACGACAAATAAATTGTCTATGGTGGGTTAAGCGTTAATACTCTTATTCTGTTACTCAAATATATTATATTGTACGTTATGTATAATGTAATGAAATATACGTAATGTTTAATGTTATTAAATAAATTGAAAAAAAATAATTAAATGCGTTGCGCAATATATTAGGTCCTTACATATGAAATTGGCGTTTTGCCGTACTGGCAAATTTGATCTCAAATATCTTCTCTTTGGTTAGGAATTCCAAATCCAAATTTATACAGCTATTTACTCATGTATTTGTGTTTTGAAAATTATAATTCATTTGTTTTTTCCTCAATTGTTTTTTTCTTTGCGTCACTCAGCTTACAAAATGAAAAACTTGAAATATCGCGTTATTTACGAGTAAGAGTTCCACCGTGGCACCAGTGCTGCAGAAACGGCTCGAAGGATTAATGATGTGTATGGCGACGGTGCCGCAAAAGAAAACAGTGCGTTTTTGGTTCCAACGTTTTCGTTCTGGAAATTTCGACCTGCAGAACAAGCCCCGTGGACGGCCGGAGACCAAAGTTGATAATGAAGAATTGAAGGCTATTGTGGAAGCGGATCCATCGCAAACCACTCCGAGTTAGCTGCAGGCTGCGGTGTTAGTGATAAAACTGTTTTAATCCACTTGAAGCAAATTGGTAAGGTGAAAAAGCTTAAAAGGTGGGTACCTCACGAATTGAGTGAAGCAAATCAACAAACGCGCGTTGACTGCTGCGTTGCATTACTCAACCGGCACAATAATGAAGGGATTTTAAATCGAATCATTACCTGTGATGAAAAGTGGATCCTGTACGATAATCGGAAGCGCTCATCGCAATGGCTGAACCCTGCCGAACCAGCCAAACCATGCCCCCAGCGAAAATTGACTCCAAAAAAGTTACTTGTGAGCGTTTGGTGGACTAGTGCTGGTGTCGTTCACTACAGCTTTCTTAAATCTGGCCAGACGATTACGGCAGATGTCTTTTGTCAGCAACTGCAAACCATGATGGAAAAGCTAGCTGCTAAACAACCGAGGCTGGTTAATCGCTCTAGGCCACTGCTGCTTCATGATAACGCTAGACCACACACTGCACAACAGACGGCTACCAAATTAGAGGAGCTTCAATTGGAATGTCTAAGACATCCACCGTACTCTCCGGACCTTGCCCCAACAGATTACCATTTTTTTCGAAATTTGGATAACTTCTTGCAAAGGAAAAAATTCAACTCCGATGGGGCAGTCCAAACCGCCTTCAAAGATTTTATTGATTCCCGTCCGAATGGTTTTTTTAGTAAAGGGATCGATGAACTACCTATGAGATGGCAAAAGTGCATAGATAGCAATGGTACATACTTTGATTAAATAAATATATTATAATAAAAAAAAATCGGCTTTATGTTCCTCCCATACTAAACGTCAATTTCATATGTAAGGACCTAATACTTAAATATCGCTTTGATAATTAAAAACAATTGTAGATTTACAATAAAGTCACACATTAATGAAGATTCTATAGAAAAATAATACCGTTTCGTTTACGTTTATGTTGTAAATTTTAAAATTGCTGTCGTACAAAAACAACACAACCATTCCCCGATACTCAAAAATTTAATTCAAACTATTGTGATGCATAATGGTTTCCGGTTCGTTATAAAATATTCAATGACAGAAGGATTGGATAACCAAACTGGGTCAGCAGTTGCAAAAATAAGATCTTTTCAACCTCTGCCGTAAAAGCGCATGGTCGAATACTCGAAACATATACCCCAATAAACAGCTATTTACATATTTGAAAGGTAGGTACTTACCATAGGCGTGCTAGGCGTGCAGCGCATACAAGCAAAAAAGTTGTGCATTAGTAAAGATTCTGAGAAACAAATATTAATTAAATAATCCTTATCTTAAGAAAAAGTTGATTTAAAATTCTGGCCGTATTTCGTTCTACGGCTAGAAGTTTTATTTCTGACGTTTCCATTTAACGTGACGTATCTGTTTTTTTCGATTTAAAATTCTAGCCGTGATTCGTCCCTACGGCTAGAAGTTTTATTTCCGACTTTTCTGTGCTTAACTTCATGTCAATTCTTCATTTATTTCGCCTACCAATTTGTTCCACAGATATAGTCAAGTCGAGAAAAAAACCGTGTATTTTTAATGCTGCGAGTTTTGTGTAGTAGCGTCCTTCTTCGAAAGGCTATGTCATTCCTATGCCAGGCGCACGTCATGCAGAAATGTTATTTTTTACAAATTCCACCCAAAACTTTCGGTGTAAATTTTATGTCTTTTCTATGGTAAATGTAAATACGAATACGACAAATACCATCTGTTATCCGTCATATCATAATGATATCGTAAAATGTTTGATTTATTTTTGTGAAAAGAAACGTATATCTGAAATTAGTATTGTTCCCGGTTTAATTATATATAAATCGTCTTCGAAATATGTTGTACTTTTTCGCCGTATTAGCTGTACCTATATAAAGTATTTATTTTTTTAGAAAATATTGTTTACAATACTTCTTTTATAGTGCAGTTATTTTTGTGGATTGAAGCTACTCAAAATAGTTCATTATATTACTTTAAAAAAATTTAAAAATGTATATAGGTATATAGTCGGTCACAGCATAACCTAAGTTTATACCCACTGCACGCCACTGGTACTTACGATGGTTTTTGCAGAGCTCTGCAAAGGTTCTGGTGGTTATATTGTGTCACATGCACTCCAAAGCTTTCTCCAAAAATAACTCCTGCGTACGTTATAAAAACGTGAACAATCTTCCTCTAACAGTTTCGTCGAATTTAGGAAAAAAACACCACGCTTGTGGCCCGTTTCAAACTGGTACGAATTTTAGTAATTGTCAAATCCTGGCCCGCCAGTGGTGCGAACATCTCGAGTATCAAATTGACCAATGGCGTGAATCGTGACGATGATGAAACAAGTTTTCTATAGTTGACTAGCTGGTTGGCCCGGCTTCGCTCGGGACCATAATTTGGTAAGCATAGAATTGTGTTGACGTTTTTTTTTGCTGGTTTCGGCACCTGTGATATCGATTGCCTTGCTGGACCGTCTTCGCTTTGCCAAAATATCAACAGATATTTTAGAGCATAATCATAACACTCTAGAAAGAACTTTCCAAAACTTTCTAGAGCATTCCGAAATCTTATAGAACTTCCTAGAATCTTCTAGAACTTTCCCTTTCCAGAACCTTCTAAAGCATTATAATTCTTTCTGGAACCTCTACAACCACCGACGCACTCCTCCACTCAGTTTGGAACCTTATAAATCTTCCCGATAGCTTGTAGAACTTTCTCCTTCCAGACCTTTTTGAGCGTTCTCGATCCCTCTAGAACTTTCCAGAACCTTTAAAACTCGCTGACACATATTGCAACTCAGTTTGGAACATTATAGAACTTTCTGAAACTTTCTCCATCCAGAACCTTCTAGAGCATTCTGGAACCTTCTCTTAATCTTCTGGAAACTTCTATACTCACTGATGAACTCAGCCACTCGGTTTGGAACCTTATAAAACCTTTTTAAACTTTCTCCTTCCAGAACCTTCTTAAGCATTTGAGAACCTTAATGAACATTCTGGGACCTTCTAGACTCACCGACAAACTCCGCCACTCGTTTTGGAACGTTATAGAACTTTTAGGAATCTTCTATAACGTTCTCTTTCCATAAATTTTTAGAGCTTTACCGAACATTCTGGAACCTTTTAGACTCACAGACACACTCCGCCACACTGTTTGGAACGTTAGAGATCTTTCGGGAATCTTCTACAGCGTTTTCCTTCCAGAAAATTCGAGATCTCAATTGAACGTTTTAGAACATTCTAGGTTCACCGAAACACTCCGCCACTCTGTTTGGAATCTTTTAAAACCTTCTTGAACTTTGTCTTTCTAGAATCTTGTAAAGCATTAGAGAACCTTCATGAACGTTCTGGAACCTTCTAGACTCACAGTCACTCCCCGACACATTGTTTGGAACGTAAGAGAACATTCTTAAGAAGAATAAAGAATCTTCTACAATGTTCTCCTTCTAGAACATTCTAGAACTTTATCAAACGTTCTGGAACCTTATAGAGTCACTGATACACTGCTTCACTTTGTCTGGAACCTTATAGAACTTTCGTTAATCTTCTAGAACGTTATCCTTCCAGAACTTTCTAGAGCTTTATTGAACGTTCTGGAATCTTCTTGTCTCGCTGACACACTCCTCACTCAATTTAGACTGTTTTATTTTAGATTTTTTGGGAATATTCTAGAATATTCTCTTTCCAGAACGTTCTACAGCTTTATCAAACGTTCTGAAGTCTTCTAGACTCACTGACACACTTATATAATGTTCTGCTTCCGGAAAATTGTATAGCATTCGAAAACCTTTATAAACGTTCTAGAACCTTCTGAACACACCGACACACTCCGCTACTCACTTAGGAACCTTATAGAACTTTTAATAATCTTCTAGAACGTTCTTCTTCCAGAACTTTTTAAAGCTTTAACGAACATTCTGGAATCTTCTAGACTCACAAACACACTCCGCCATACTGTTTGGAACGTTATAGAACATTCGTGAGTCTTCTAGAACGTTCTCCATCCAGAAAATTCTTGAACTTCATCAAACAGTCTGGAACCTTATAGAATCACAGACACACTCCGCCACCAGAATTTTATAGACCTTTATCAAACGTTTTGGAACCTTCTCGACTCACCTCTTAGTTTGGAGCCTTATAGAATTTTCGGGAATCTTCTAGAACATTCCTCTTCCAGAACTTTGTAGAGCTTTATTGGACATTCTGAAACATTCTTGACTCACCGGCACACTTCGCCACTTAGTTTGGAACCTTATAGAACTTTTGGGAATTTTCTAGAACGTCCTCCTTCCAGAACTTTCTAGAGCGAATTTTTCCAGAACCTTCTAGACTTACCGACACAGTCGGTAGGCCCAGTCTGTAACAATCGGAAGTATTTTCGGCCTTCCCATAACGAATCAATGTGCTAGAATGGACATTTTCATCACCTACTCCCACCCACGCTCAGCCACCCCTACCAAACTCGCACATTTTAAATGGGACACTAAGGCCCGGTTGTTTCAAGTTCGATCAAAGTAAGCGGTCGATTAAAGCATAGATTTTTACGAAAACGGATCGTCTGATTGGTGGATAACGTAAAAATCTATGCTTTAAAAGAACGCTTACTTTGATCTAACTTGAAACAACCGGCCCTAAGGGCTATCCACCACCATAACCACCAGGAGGTGGTATATCTGGTTGCGAAGAAAACTTGGCGGATAGGGAAACACGGGTTTCTTTATATATATATATATATAATATATATATATATATATATTATAATTTTGATTGTGCGATAAGCTCCGCATTCACGTTTCAGTATGAATTTTTTCTTGCCTGGTTTTTCCGATGTTCATCTTTTTTCTTAATTATACATAAGATATAATGGGACCATATTTTAATGGAAAAAAATATTTCCAGCATCGCTGAGAGATCACCATCGCTTAAAAATTGATCTTACTTAGTCAGCTTTATGATTTTTTTTATTAAATACATAGAAATGCGCGCATGAAATTCTTGTCACAACAATACTATGACTATTTTCAAACGACACGAAATCCTTGTATTGTATAATTACCATAAACAAAATTCGCATTATTCGGACGGACTGAGATCCGAGGAAGATAAACTTATGTGCTCTACACTTGCACAATAATATCTCATATAACATGTGATTTACAACAAACTCTTAATTTTATTTATTGATTTACAACACATATCCTTAATTTTATTCAACACAACTTTGCTAATTTCTCTGCCATAAAATGGGAACTTTATATTTTATCTTCCTGATGTTATAATTTAAAAAAAAAATTTTTTTTTCACACTAGAACTATCTAACAGGATTATAATCGCTGCCAGTCTCAAAAAATATTTATATAGTGGGATAGGCGTATTACAATAAGTATTTTTAAATAAATTATTTATTAATAGTATTAATTAATGAAACTATCTATCACGTAGGTAGTTCAGGGACCTATTGATGGACTCTGTGTAAAAAATATAAATAAATAATATGAAGACGACTAATTTGGAGGTGTCCTGAAGCGAGACTCGAAACCCCGATCACTAGATCACAAGGCGAGTATCTTACCCACTAGACCAACAAACATAGACCAAAACATTAACGCACATATTGTGCCTACTGGTGCAATCATCGAATATCGCACACAAAACTGTAATCCAATCCACAATTCACTCACGAACGAGCTTTAAATCGCGAAATATACCTACGACCGAAGTCGATGTTATCAATAATGATGGCATTGACTTCAGTCACTCTTTGACTCTTTGACACTCACGTTTGTCAAAATATGACAATAATAATTTACTTATTACAATAATAATAACAATTTATTGGCGGTGGGGGACAAATCAAAAACTAGAAATTAATAACAGTTTCACTAATAAACTAAGGTCACTGGATAATTATTTAACTGGAGAATCTTCCACCTCTTTCTTGATATTCTAATTCAAGTCGTTTATACTACTTGATATACTGATATATGATACGTTTATACTACTATTCTGATACTATCGAACACCTCTCACACGTCGATAGGTACTTTATCACTAGCGAAAATCCGCATTGAAATCATCATTTTCTGTTTAGGTCATTCTATGGTTTTTCGCTGCTGCCACACTCAAACTATATCCCGACGTTTCTTGAATTAGTAGTTTATTCCATATACTTCCAGTAATTTCCAATTTACAACTGAGAGTTGAGAAATCCTCGATTACATGTCATTCCTTCTGTTTCTACAGCCTCGTGACAATATTGTGACATTAGGTCAGAGGAAAAACGTGCAATAGAGTACATTTTTTGACTTCTATTATTTTGAGATTTTGTAGTTTTATTTTCCATTAATAATCGCATCCTGCGCGTGCGAGTCCAGTGTCTACTTGAAGGAGATAAGTTAGCCGTCTGTTTGGCCGCTCGACAACCCGGGAGCGGTTTTGGCCGCGGGGTAATTAGCTTTACGGAGGCGAAATTCCTCTCGGAATATATCTAAATTTCCGGTTCCCGTACAAATAGTATTTACAGCTCTATGAGTGGATTATAAAATCTGTCAACAAATATTGTCACGGCAAACAATATTAGCTAAAGGGTATTTGTGCTGTAACGGATGTAATATAAAGCAAATAGGTATAATATTATTTTTGTCATTTAGCGAATAATACACAGCTTTGATTATGTATTTATGATATGATTATGCAATTATGTACGTTTTAGATTTTGAAATTAATTCATTGTTATACGGTTAATGAAATAAAGTACATATTATGGCGCATTTCAATTATTTAATTTAATTATATGGTTTCATTTAATTCAAATTGAATTTGCATGAGCGAGTTAAATTTAATTCGATTTTCTGATGGAATGGTCAAATCATGAACAAAGGATGATCTAAAAACTAACTAACTAACTTACCGTCACGACGTTTCCCCGTGGGGGTAGGCAGAGAGGATAGAGCGCCATACTCTTCTGTCCTGACATACAACTTTCGCTTCGTCTACATTCATACATCTTCGCATGCAAACTCGACGGTTGTTCAGGCTTCTAACAGGACCATCTTCCAGTATCTGGTTAATCTGGTCAGGCCACGTCTTTCGTGGTCTCTCTTTCTGGCGCCGTCAACACTTGCATCATATATCTTTCCTACCATTCTTTCCTCATTCATTCGCACAACATGCCCAAACCACCTGAGCGACCCTATTTTTATTCTATGTACTATGCTACGACCAGCTTTACATTCATTCCTAATATCTTCATTCTTAACTCTATCATACATGGATTTGTCACACATACGTCTAAGGGACCTCATCTCCACTGCATTGAATCTACTTTCGTTTCTTTTCTGCCAGCTCCAGGCTTCACTTCCATACATTAGTGTCGGTACCAGAACTCCATTATGTACCGCTAGTTTTGCCTCGGTAGACATATTTCTATTAGAGATTATTGCATTCAAAGCACCGTTCACCCTATTCCTGGCAGTCACTCTCCTCTCTATATCTTTCTCAACAATCCCTCTTCTATCGAACATACTTCCCAAGTACACAAACTCATCTACTTGTTCCAATAATCTAAGAATAGTGAAGAGAATTAAAAAATTGACGTTTGAGAATTTTGAACATTCAGGATGAACTCCGAGGGAATGGTAAAGAAGGATATCAGTTACTTGAAGATAGTCATGTTAAAATTATCAACAATTTAAGTGCTTGGTTGAAACGTTGTTCTTACATGGACCAGCTCCCTGCCTACTTCTTTAGAGAAACAATTCGATGGTGTTTGTATATTAAGTTGTCGCGTGCACTGCCGGTTGCCATTGCCAGTTTCAACCATAATAACCAAATCGTATGAAAAAATGCTGAAGGATCGAGTTGTACAAAAAATGTTTTAAAATACAAATAAATGGATATTATTATAATGTGTGGAAATATTATGTATACATTTCTTAATATTCAAGTCATTTCAAGAATATATAAATCGACATTTATATTATTATAATATTTTTTTTGGGAAAATATATTTTGGACGCTTAGTTTTTAGGTGCAGTTGGAGGGGTGTCAAACTCACTGAAAGATATGACTCGATAATTATGTATTTCTAATATATTCTATATTCAATTGCTCCAAAAACGCTGTATAAAAAGCAGCAGATAACGGAAGATAGCAATCGTCCACTCTAGATATTCGATAATGGCCACGCAGTGCTTGCAGAAAGCAATGGCTGCTTAGTGGGCACTAATGACCGCGCAGTGGCTTCTTACGTCCGCGCGGCGGCCAGCACAGGGTCTGCAGGGTCTAGCAGCAAGCTATCAGCAATAGCCGATTGCTTAACTGTTAGCCTATGATTGTTATAATATTTGTAACTTGTTACTTCAAAATAATATATTCTTCATATAATTGCTTTAAAAACATGCAGCGCGCACGTTGTCAATACCACCAGTTTAAAAAAAAAATCGTCGTCCTAAAATTGCATCAAAAAATTTTAAGGAAAAAGAAAGGCCAAGCAGCACGCAATGGGCGATAGTAAATTGCGGACACTAATGGCAGCCTAGCGGCCACTATCAGCCGCTCGGCGGTTAATACCGTCGCCCGCAGGGCCTAGCAACGAGCAATAAGCATGAGCCGATTACTTACCTGCTAGTACCTGTGCATGAGTATAAATGTGCAACATTATTTTTAACAAATATTTTTCTTGATTAATGCAAAACAAACAATGTATTAATTATTTTTTCAATGGGTTGAGCAACTTTCTAAATTGAAATTTTAAAAATTAAATTTATTATGTCTGAATAATCATGTTTTTTTCTGAATTTGTAAAATATTTATTAGAAAATGATCATGGTTTTGATAAAGATTTAGGACTTTCTATTTTATACATAAACAATTTTGGTCTGAAATCTAATAATTTAGAATCATTAGAAATTAGTACAACTTGTAAACATTATTAATAATCAATTAAATTTAACCACTGTTCTAATTTTTTAAATTTTCCCACTAATTTTGTGTAATCAAGAACATCAGCAATAATATTTATAAATAAATTTTTAAATCATTTAGAAAATCAAAACAAAAGACATCATTCATTTTGATATTTTGACATATATAAAATACCCTGACGATGGAAAGGTTTTTCCGAAACATGTAGGTTTAATTAATTAATATATAAGTAGATTAAAATAAATAATACATTTAATTTCTTTATGTATTTATTTATTATATTATTTTATCTTCATTTTAATTGTAAATGCTTGCACGCAATGAAGTGAAAACATCTTGCGTTATTTTTGTTAAGAATGTCCAATGAAAATAACATGTCGGATGTTTGTGACTACAGAAAATACGTCACGAAGAATGCTTTTGATCTTGAAGGTGGGTTGATGTGCCAGCTCGGTAGAGCGGCGCTCCATGGCGGTGCACTTTAATATTTATGAGTTTGAAATGAGATTGCGATATGAAAACATTTCATTGAAGCGTGTGCCGATGATTTTTCTAGAAACAACTTTTCTGAACAAATACGAACAAATTGCCTGCTTTATTTATATTCCCTAGTATGATACAAACGTTACGTTATATTTTATGTTAATTTTCTCAAGAAGCGTGTCTACTGGTTCAAATTATTGATTCTGAAAAATGAAATCATATTTTTAGAGTCATGTGCACCTGCTTAAAAAGGTCTTGGAAAATATAAGATTCAAAGCTAACTATTATTTTTATTATATATATTTTTATTATTATAATGGGATCTTTCCGTTACCACCACTTAGACAGCAGAGAAACATGAGTCTTATATTAAAAACCGTCTTCATAACAGTTTATTTGACATTAAGAATTACAATTATCATTTGAAACTATGTAAAAAAAATTATTACTAATGTTACCTCCATGAGGTTAACGGAACAAGAAATTGATTCCGTTCTACGAACTACATAAATTTGTAATATGTGACAATTTTTCTGAACAATAATTGATTAATTTCCCACGCCTACGTAGTAAACTGAATGTTCGCAGCTCTTTTTATTAAAGTTAACAAGACATTAGAAAATCTTACATAAAAGTACAAAAAATAGAATAAAATAAACAATGCTTTGGCACGGAGCAAGAAGTTTGCATAAATAAAGTGTCCAATTTACTTCATTGTCTCACGCACAGAATGTTCGGTGGAATTTACAGTGAAATGTTTCCCGAAAACTGCCAAAGACCATGTTCAGGTTATTTTCTGCCCACAATTCAAATGATGATCCACGTGGTGGCAATGTGAAGTAAAATTGAATTCGTACACCATACAAAAATTAAAATAAATGACGATCTGTGCCTCGATGGATCTGGATTTTGCAGCGAACTTCGCCCCGCATCCCGCTGGAGTGACTAATTCTTCGCTCACGGAAGTAGCTGCAAGTCCTCGGCCTAAATGCAGCTCCTTCAGCAGCCTCGATCCCAGTACTGCCTCTGCTCTTTTTATTCGCTGAACTTCATGAAGCTGGCCTATACTCCACGAGGACCGGCTACTTCTCGCATTCCCATAGGAGAGTTCCTGAATTATTTTATACGATTATTAAAAATCAAAAAACAAAATTCCTATAAGGGAAATTGCGCGTTATTTCAGGTTGGTAATAATATCTCCGACTAACTTACCTAAGAAGGGACCCTTCACTCCCTGCGCGACCCAAGACAGAATCGGAATGAATCTAAATTAATAGAAACCGAAGTGAACGGCTTCTCATATGCTCATGCATATGCCAACTTGACGGAAATAATATACGCAAAAATCAGTAAGAGACCTGATTTAGGGGTTTGTAGTTTCATAAATTCGGAAATTACCATAATTATTATCTCCCCTCCATTAACGTTACAATATATATACATATAATTAACTACATACATTCTAAGTCTAACACTCATGCAAAAAAAAAGTCTAACACTCATGCAAAAAAATAGAAGCAAATCTACTAAAATATCTATATTATCTTATAATTTAAGTTAGTAGATTCATGAGAAAATAATTCGTTAAGTATAAATTTATTAAGTAGAACCGTCTAGCGGTTGAATTTATAATTGATAAATAAATATGTTTATATAATTTTTAATTATTAAATAATTGAGAATTTATAGTTGATAAATAAATCTGTTTAAATATTGCATAGTTTTTGTTGAAATCTGCCCTAAACCAATTGAAGAAATACTAAGTCAGTGAAAAATTAAGTGACAATATAGTCTTTCATACTTTTACAGTTATTAGTAACATTATCTAGTGCACGCTACTTATTGTGTAAGACTAAAAGCTCTCGTGTGAAAACACACGAATGCCGAAGTATCGATCGCCGCTTTGTCAGATAAAACTGCACTCGACAATGTTATTAAATAAGTTTTGGCGTGGATCCTCTCGAAAACGGGTATGGGCTCTGTCTCATCTCTTGAAGTAACAAACCATAATTTCTAAATATCTCCAGGTCAAAATTGCGATTTGTACACACAGTGCTGAGTGCTACCGGAGTAGTACCGGACAATATGTACGAAATAATATAATATTACAATATGTTTGAACTTCTAGTAACAATCCTAGTGAAATTAATTAGCATGACGTGTAATTTAATATTCTACAAAAGAACAAATAGTACAATTTTTTTTTGTGTATTATTTTATATTTAAATATTAATTTAATTAAACATATAAAATCTTATTTTATGAAGATATATACTTAGATAACTGTAGAAAACATGTTCTTAAGTAGAAATATATATTAAAAGTAAAGAAAACAGCAATTATAAGTAAAGAAAAATAATAATTAAAATACAAAAAAACAACGTGATATTTTCGGATCATAAATCAATAAATAATAAAAACATATACCTACCTATATAATTGCGAGAAAATTTGAAAAAAAAGATTGAGAATAAAATATTTTAACCTCTACATAATTATAATTGTACGCAACGCGATTCGCCGCGTACGCGGGGGATGGCGGGAATATTTGGCGGGAAAGGGGATAAGGAATAGGAAGGTTAAGAGGAATGATGAAACTAGAAATGGACTGTATTGGTCGGGAAAGGAAGGGGCGTTTCGACTCACCTTTGTCTCTCGGCGCCCTTCCAGATGTCACCTCACTAAATACTTGATTCATTCGGTTGGCCACCAACACACGATAATCCCGTTGTTTATAATATGCACAATATTAAACACAAAACGAGAATTTACAGGGCAGGAGGCGAGAAGGTCTGTGCTGTTACTTCAACAAAGAGATAGCGAGACTTGTCGAAAGGAAAGATAAACTGGTACTGTGGAAGGTAGGATAAATTTTGATAGAGAAAAATCAGTATTGCCACATAAGAAAAAACAATATTCTGTAAAAATCGATTTCTGAGCGAACGTGACGTCACGAATATCGAACAATAATATTTAATACCTAAATTGATTGATTGATGTTAGATATTCTAAAATTATCTTATATCTATTGTTAAATTTGGCTTTATATTTAGTTATATAAGATTATAGTTATAATTTTATAAGATTAGATTTTTAAAATAAATATATGATTTATTTTTATCCTAAATCCGTCAGGTACCAGTGTAGTATTTGACGAAAAACATAAAAAAATATATTTATATATATATATATATATATATATATATATATATATATTGCCATGTGTCCCGCGGATAAACCGCCTTACCCCCGGGACACACCACATTCACCGGCTAGCTTCAGCAGGTCGCACCAAGGATCTCAGACAAAGCCATCTCGTCAGCGCTCCACCGACCGCTCCCGTCTCATATAGATGTGTAGTGTGGACAAAGCCAGCATGTAGTGGGAAGGTGAGAGCAGCTGTAAATTATCAGATTCTCGGGAAATTAAATATGAACAAAGGCGGTGGATTCTATCGTTTACAATTTAATATAAATTTAATTTAATCTCGGCATAAGGCCCTGGACTTGACCAAGATACCTTGGTAATAAGCTTCCGATACGAACGCACTACCCCTCGTGACGGAAATTTAATAACAAGCAACCTGAAGATGCCTGTTGTGATTTAGGCGAAACGTCGGTTGACGAATGGTCCTTCTGAGGACCAGATTTTGACGCGGGTTACCTCCAAAGAAATCAATACTAACATATATATATATAATATATATATATATATATACATTATAATTCTTTGTTAAGAAATATTATTGTTCTGATAAGAAACTGAATCTCGGTGAAAGAATTGTGAAAGATATTGCGAATAGAAACTCATATTAAGAAATTGAAAATTTTCTGCACGTTCAAGGTAACATAGCAAAAATAAACCTATAAAAAAATAATTCTAAATATTATAAACGTTTATCCATTTTTATTCTCTATGCTTGAGATAGCAATATAACGTAACAAAAATATCTTTATCGCTATTATATTACATTCTAAACTTCATCAATTTTGACGTTTGGCAGATGTCTTGGTATTTTTGATATACTTAAAAAATTTCACGCATGCGTCGCGTCTAATTTGTATCGTACTAATCTAAAAACCTTACTATGCTGAGAAAAAGGGAGAAATGATATGGTGTACTTTTGAATTGAAACTAAAACATCCGCTATAAAAAATGTAGATACATGGTATATTATGCTCGAATGTGTTTTCATAATATTAGCTAAAATATGTGTATTCATTATCGTATTTTTATGGAGTGTGTTTTTTTCTCTATATATATTATGCTTCACTATAATTTATCTGTTACATGTAATTTATATGGAGGACCAGACCTTGCACTTACAACCTGGTAACAATGTAATAACATTATTATTATAATTATTATTATAATTATTATTAATATTATTATTATTATAAACCCGCCGATCTCAAAGTTCCAGCGTTCTTAAACGAGAACAGTTTAATAAATAAAATTGAAAATTGTATTTAATTGAGAGTAAATTGATATTGTAAATCGGTTTTACTTTATTAAGCCTAATAATGCCTTAATTGATCATGTTAATGGTGTTTATTTATTTCATTACGCTCCAGAGTTAATTTCAATAAAATTAAACAACCAAAACAAACATTTATCCGTTTATTATATACGATATTGAGCGTTCAATAATATATATATATATATATCGCAATTCAAATTAACGGGGGTTTACTGAATATATATTTTCTGAATATTTTGAAATATTTTATTTGATTTAATTGAACTGAACTCATTATAATATTTATTTATATTCATTTAGTGTATTCATAGATTTATATTTATATTATTATCTTCGCGATCAACATAATACCGAGGGTAGAAAGCCAAAAAGGTGTTGGTGATTATTTCGAACTTTACAGGAGAGCAAAATAAAGTAATGTCAGTCTGACTTTGTCCATGTTTCTTTTATTATTAAACGATTTACATATTTGTTTATCCAAAATAAATATGGAAATAATTAAATAATAAAATAAATGTTGAAAAATCACATTGAAAAAACATTACTTTGCTCTCCTGTAAAGTTCGAAATAATCGTTAACGCCCTTTTGGCTTTCTACCCTCAAATATGACTTTAAAGATTATGTACTTCTTTCAGTTCAGACTGCAGACGTCAAAGACCAACTAAAAAAGTAACCCATAAAAACCAGGTTTTTATTATACTCCCTTTCTCATTTACTAGTTGAAACATTTTTTTTTCGCTTGACCTACGCGTTGGGCTTCGGTCGGGCGACGCTACGAAAGGAAGTAATAAAAAATCCAAAATTATACTATAATTAGGTTTCGCGTCTACCAGACGCGTTGAAATATTTTCATACAACTTAATAAGTTGTATGATAAAACCATTAAAAATTTGAAAATTCCAAAAATTTATTAATTTTTTTTAACGAAAATTTGATCTTCTTGATCGTCGCCACGAGTCTGCTTGCAAAGATTCAGCTCGATTGAATCACGGGAAAGTGATTTCAAATGGATTCAAAGTTTGTTCGTCAGACAAGAAGACAAGCAGACGCCACGAGTTAATATAAAGAGAGTAAAAAGCGGGAGATTTTGAGAAAACATTTAGACAAATTTCAATAAAATACTTCGCAAATGATAATTACATATGAAAACGTATATTTTTTGTCTATTTTCTATGCTATCTTTTGTGTCTATTTTCTTTTCAAATGCTGACAAACATTTATTATGCAGAATTATATGTTTATGCTATATCTCATTACGTAATATTTCGTCAACTATATAATAAAACCATGTTATAAAAGCATATCGATCAATCAAAGGATTTTATTATAAAAATTTATATCATATCGGATAATGTAACGGGTTTTTTTGTTGGGTTAACGGGTTGTGTATTTATTGTTTATTTTAACGCTTTATAAATATTCCCAGAGGTGATAAAATATTTACATTAATATTATAATTTTATATTTTAATCTACAAATGGAATTTACGTAGCAGCCTTTGATGTATAATATAAATTAAAATACATTTTTAATGCTTCTCATAAAATTGGTATTTAAAATCCAATACATAATTATTTTTTTACTGTAGGTTCATACACTAATATTTACAGAATATTGCATAGTGCATTCATATTGCATTCATAATTTGCATTGCATACCTCAGTTATTTAATGCGTTCCCAAATCCTTTGACAGCGACATCTCTTTAGTTTGTTAGTGATGATGAATCATTTAATTAAAATTCATCTACGCATGACCTAACAGAAAACGTGCAAAAGGTACATTGTATAAAGTGATCAATTTAACCAGTCGTACGACAGGTCCTAAGGCCTATAAGCCCCATAAAAAAGACTTCCATAGCTTCTTTCCCTTAAAAAATAGCCTCCTCTCCATGAGACATCTATAATATGTATATCTTAATTAATTATGTTTCCCTGAAGATAAAATCCAGAACATACTCAATATATACTAAAAGAATGTATACAATTGTTTTAAGTAATTATCAATGTTTTAAATAACTGTAAATAACTAGAGAAAAGGAGAGGAATAAATATGATTAATTCTGGAATGTGTGCAAATATGTACAAAACGAAGAATTTCTTTATTTTTCCTTCTAAAGCTGCTTCTGCGAGCATAATGAGTTTTCCAAGCGCATGTACATACCGTGAATGTGGGAGGCAAGTAGCGAGGTTTTGACAGTTGAAATGAACTTTATTGGTTGCCAACTAGAAATCGTTTACTGAACTGGTTAATTGGCTCTTTTCTAAAATTGAAAACTCAATAATGGAATCAAAGGAAATAAAGAATTTGTTCAACATAGTGCACACCTGCTACTTAGGTTATAATATTAATATAAAACTTACTGTTACAGACAATGAATATAATTGAATATAATCAATAATTGAGACTAGATATAACTCCTCAAAAATAACATATATTATATATTTTGGTTGCCAGTTAAGCCTGTGAGAATAGCGCTATGTATTGTAGCATTTTGATAACGTTAGTGATGGACATTATTAAAAAGAAAGTTATCCTTAATAATAATAATAATTGGATAATTTGTATAGCGCCGTTTTCGCGAATACTCACCTCAAGGGCGCTTTACACAGAGAAATTATTATCTTACAAGACAACTTACTGCTAGAAAAGAAAAAACTTATTTACTATTACTTATTCACTAGGTGGCATACAAGAAATGGAATTAAAATTGAGTACTATAATAGTTAGTGAGTCCCTGAAAGAATTATGTGTTTTCGCGGAGTGCACAACAGGAGTGGAAAACATTATCTAGCGTTGTTGTGGTCAGATTTTTCTTTTTATACCTCATTATTATTTGAGCCACCTAGTAGTATTAGGAATGGGTGGGTTAGAAAATGAAAAGTGGAGTAGCGTACCTAAGTATACTGGAAATATTATTTCGTTAACACTTCATATCTATGTAAATGGCTTCATTTATGCTATATATATTTTTTGTTATGAATAACATTGATTCTGATCCGAGTTACCCCTGTCTAACAAATTTATTAAGTTTTAAATAGATAAAAAATTAGAAGAATTCTGAGAATGTGCCTGTATGTACTTATATCATAAAAAACCTACGCGAACATCTTAAAAACAAAAGAATTTTTTTTTGTGGATATTGCTTTTTCAAAACAACAACTTTATCGGTTTTCGAGAAAAAACATTACTTGATATCTTTTGTTTTGAGAATTATGTCTTCAACAAAGTGATTTTATCTTAAATAAATAAGTTTTAACATACAACAAGTGATTTTATATTGAACTTTGCATAATATATGCCTAATCGTGGTTCAAAAGCAGAGTAACTTGTGCTTTTGACTCTCGCCTAGTGATCACGGTTGGTGATTCGCGTTCCATTCCAGGAGACCAGGAAGTTAGCCCTCTTTTCATACAACAAGCGTTTAGTTTAGTTTGAAAATGATGAAAATGAAAATGAAAATTGGAAATGAAAATAGTATCAATATTGATGCGGTATATATATTCCGTGTGTGAATCTCTATTAAAAAAAACTATATAAAACTGTAGCGAGATTATGTACAACTAAATGGCGGTCAGTCAACCGTAACTGCAACGATGACGCACGTAATCCAGGGTCACTCATCTGTAGATATTCCATTTCATAATAGGTCATATAAATCTAAAATTTTCTACTGGCTTCTCGTTACCTCTAGAATAAACCTTTCGAAGAAATTTATCTAAAAAAGGAAACACGCGACACGGGATCAAGCAAATCGTTGCATAAACAAGTGTGATCAGTGATTCGTGATATTACAATATGCGAAATTAGTAAGCGAGCAAACACAATGTGATTGATTACCAGTGATATTAGCGGTAGCCAAATAAAGGAAAAATACCGGGGAGAATAGTTTCTAGTTTCTAGTAGTGATCTAAGCGATAGAATAGAGTTACTTAGTGCAAATTAGGGAACAATTCATTAAAACGTGTGTGAAATATTTGGAAGACATTTAGTGATTATAAAATGTACCTCGTGTTCAGTGACTTTCTTTGGAAATAAATTAAACTAAATTAATTTCAAGTGTTTTCATTTCCTCCCAAAGCCACGTCTCATGACAATACTTGTATTTTGGTCATAAACTTGTTTACTTTTTGTTAAAATTAAGGTGGTAAAAAGGGCTAAAAAATTTAATGGTGCAGCTTTTTGAAATGTTCACTGCTATGAAATCATATAGCTCCAAAAATATTATACAATTTCTGCTTGCTCCTTGTTTTGTTGTTCCGCCCTTTTTGCATAATTTTGTAAAAAATGCTTTATCCTCCTACTCTATTTTCCATGATTTTATATAATAATAATATTTATTTATTTTATTTATTACGTGTGGTAAAAATAACAACATAGAAATAAAAATAAAAAGTATAATATATTTATGTACTCGTATATATTATATTCCAATGAAAATATTAACAATATATTTTCGACCGATCGGGTAACATACATGACATTTACCCGCTTCACTTTTAGCCCTTCCCCTCCACCAGATATATTTAAAGTGCAAATCTGTACCATCCATCCCAGCCTAGATTAAATGGATCCTTTTTTTTATTAGAGAACTATGCGAAACAATGAAACCTTCGTCCCCCCCCATAAACTAATCTTTAACTAAATCCTAAACCCGAGCAACGCCGGGTACGAACAGCTACAAATATATAAAAATGTAAATATTCGTTCAAAATCTTAAATCTCCGAAAGTTCTGCACGGATTGACTTTGATACAATGCTGCATTCGAATACGCGCATGTTTTTATATACCTACTACGTCTTTATATACTTATTATGAAACAGATGTCACATCTGTGACAGGTAAAAAAAGATTTTTTTGAAAAGCAGGAAAATTGAATAAGCATATTAGAAACGTGTGCTTTCTTTTCCATTTAACAAGACTGAGCCACAGCAATGCGTGGCCGGGTACAGCTAATCACTAACAAAAACAAAGACATCAATTTCTGCTTCAACCAATTAACAACCCCCAAAGATGTGTCACATGGCAAAATGGCAGCTTCAACTAAAGTGAGAGATGGTGTCAATTTAAGACTGAAACATCGCAGCAAAGACAACAATATCCAATTAATAAATAGCAAAAGCAGCAATATTTGGTAGCAAACATAGAAATATCCACATATTAATATTAAATATTTATTAATACACGTATTTACAACGAAAACTGAGGAACCAATTGTTTTTAAAAAATTATTTCTAATAAGATATAAGTTTTGTAGATTCCAGAGAAATTTTCTTGATTAGTGAAATTTTTTTAGTATTTATCTCAGAAAAACCTCAGAGGGATGTTGCTGTCTTTGCTTTTATACCCCTCATATGATACATGCATTAAATTGTACTGTAATTATATTTTTTTTCCCTATGAATATTTTTATTTCTAATAATATTTCTTATTCAAACATCTCAGATCTACACGGAAAAACCGTAACGCTCTGAATGCGCTACTCTCTAGAGAAATCCGACACAGGCTATTATCTGCACGGTTTTCTCAACATACGCGTCCTGTTATTCTGCTACGTTAATACCCACCCCCTACCCCCCACCCCTACACACACACACAGACGTGTGCAGTGTTGTGAATTTACTGCCACTCAGGGAACGGATGCAGCACACCAATTGTTTAATCATTTTTCAATAAATAAAACGTAGATAACGCTTTTACACTGTTATTCGTAAAGAACCAACATACCGTCTTCGTGTGACTGAAAACGGTTGAAAATTAAATTTTTAATGGCTTACTACGTCGGTAATTTTTTTCAAATGGAAATTGCTGTACGGGGTCTGTAGGAATAATTATTTAAAACCGAAAAATAAAACGCCCGAATTCTGTACATATATCATATGATATTTATATTAATCAAATGTTTTAATATAATAAAAACCACATGAATTTATATGTTTATCCAATATAAAATTCAAGTGGTTAATGTGGTGATATAAATATATCCAATTTAAATTCATGTGGTAGAAGAATGAATCAAAAACATAAAATTTATTTAGTTACCTTTTGGTTATAATTTATACCCGCCTGTATTTGGTGATAGTCAATATTTTTTGTAATCAATATTTGACCCACTTTCTGACCAACAATCGCTCTGAAATTTGAAAAACGTGTGTTTTACGGATGACACTATAAAATCATTAATTTTGTTTTGTAAACAAAATCAGTTTAATTATTTAAAAAATATATATGTTGAACGTTGTTGTTATTTAATCGTTACTTAATCAGAAATTTTACATGTATTTTACACGACACGTTATTTAATCAGAATTTTTTTTTTACATCATAAAAGTGATGTTTAAGTTTTGAGGTTAGAAGCATTTGGAAAAGAAACATGTCTTCGACGCGATTCTAATTAATTGCACGATTTAATGTGATGAAAAATGTAGAAAAAATATTAAAATAAAATAAATAATAACAAACTTTTACGAAACATTAATAAACAAGAGAAAATATTTTAACAACCATAGTACTAAGAGCGATCATAGTATTTGCCATTAGTATTTATATATAGGTACAAGCAATTAACAGTATTCTTTCTGAGAGTTTTGACAGAAAAGTTAACTTTTATTCATTGTCTTGTCGGCTGCAATACTTTCTTCTTAAGTATCTAAGTTTTCTGCAACAAACCAAGATGTTTCGGAACTTTTATGGTTGCGTTGTCGTGCAGGGTTAATATAATTTCAAACAAGTGACAATGCAAATACAGTTTGGCCCTGGAACCCGGGGTGGACAGGCTTGGCAAACTACTTGGGTTTGTGAAGGAAAACCATTCGTCTCCTTGACAGTACTCTGTAAAGGCGACCACGTCACTAGCCTACAGGAAATTTATTTAAATTTTAAACATTTGTTCGGTTTGAAAAATATGTTTAACAGTATTTTATTTTATTTAGGTGAAAAGTCACTTAAGTTTAACGTGACGATTTATAACGTTCTTATGAATTTTTTTAAGATTATCCATTTGTGTACTTGACAACTAAATATTTAGTGAATTACCATAAGGTAATAACCAACCACCCATCTCTAAAAGAAATAAATAAATCAAAAAATTGGGACCGAAGAGAATTTTTTCCAAAAATAATCGCCAGTCTAAAATTCAACATTGACATGATAAATATGTAGCCCGAAAAATATTAATTTACGTTTTTTGTTGAAATAATTTATTTTGTATTTCGATGAAAATAATCATATTGTAAATGTTTAGTTTGCTTGGTAAATAATTGTTAAGGGTAATAAAAATTTCTGAAAGAATTTTTCGTTCTTTATTCTGCTATGTTTCTTAAATTAATATTATTATTCTTAGAAAATATACGTTTAAGTATTAATAAGGTTGGATATCGAATTGAAATATTGATATCAGAATTCTCTCATCTTCAAATATTATATATTTTTTTGTAAAGATATTATTGCAATTTTACTGAGAATGAGGACAAGATTGCACAAACAAACAAACAAAGGAACTATTATTTTATTCAAGATATATTATAGATGCCTCATAGAGACGAAGCTATTTTTTATTTGGGAAAGTAGGAAAATAAATATAGATATCTTATTATCAATGGCGACATCTGTGCTGGTTTATGGGAATAACAAAATTTTCAACTAAAGGTGACGGTAGTAAAAATACAACTCACATACGAAACAAGGTGTGCAAGTTAAACATATATACAACTCTGAAAATTTGATAAATGTGTTAGTCTGTCATGGGTGGAGTTGATGAACGTTATATTGTGTAAAGTGATAACTCAAGCCAGCTGAACGATAAGTTATAAGCCCTATGAACACCAAAAAAAACTTCCATACCTTTCCCATACAAAAAACGGAAATCCCAAAAAAAAAAAAATTATATTCTATGAATTTAACTATTTTTACATATCAATAAAATTTAAAATTAGATTTAACCATTTGAGATGTCTAAGCAATAATAATTATTCGGAATTTGCGAACCATTTCATAAAATCTAATCTCTTTTCCGATATAAATAAACGTATAAAAATTTTACAAAGCAATACTAGGGGTTTTCATTTGGATAATTTAGAAATTGGGAAAAGTATTAATAGAAACATTAATATTATAAATAATCAAATAAACTTTGTATACAGCTCCCTCTTAAACCTTTCCCTATTAAAATTACTTTGCACCTGCGTAACTGTAACCACGCACCTTTTCAATCCTCACCCAGCATAACCAAATCTATCTATATTTGATTATTAATTTCAGCACACTCACTGTCCTGAAGAAGGGAGCAACGCTCCCGAAGCATGTTGAATTTTTTAAAGCAAAATTTAAATGTGGTTAAATAAATATAAATTATTTTATTTACTCGTAATTTTATTCTGGCATTTTTAAAATATTTTTTATCACAAAAATGTATTGTGTAATTATGTAACCCTCAAAATGTTTATAAAAAATATTAAGTACATGTTTTAATTTTCGAACGTGGTCTTTTTGAACATGAGAATTTAAAATTTTTTGAAAAGTATCAAAACGTAATTTTTATGTTTAAAGTGGAATAACATATTCGATCGTTATAATAGGTAAAAAAACTAACCCATAAAAACCAGGTTTTGATTTTACTCCCTTTCTTTGTAAATTAAGTTTACCATCATGTAATAATTGATTGACTGAAAAAGAAACATGTCTCGACAAATATCTATGTCAAAAATCTCTAAAAATATCTCTTTATTATTTGATTTATTCCCAAAAAACCGAAATGTGCTGTCATCTGTGAACTAATTGTAATAAATTTTCGAAATTCGTAGTGAAGTACCTATTATACCTACCGACGGAGTAATTAAAATTTTAAATATTCTGTGACGTTATCGGGCCGCCGGCGCCGTTGGTAGTAATCAGACTTTTGTAATGATTCCAATTTGAAAAACCATTAAAAATTTGAAAAATCCAAAATTATACTATAATTATTTTTTTTGACGAAAATTTTATTGATCTTCTTGATCGTCGCCACGAGTCTGCTTGCAAAGTTTCAGCTCGATTGGATCACGGGAAAAGGGTTTAAAATCGATCCAAAGTTTTTTCGTCAAGAAAACAAGCAAGCAGACGCCACGAGTTAATATAAAGGGAGTAAAAAGTGTTGTTTATTTTCTGTTATCATTTTTTCGTCACCCACTTTTCCGTGATCACTCTATAAGAACATTTTTTGGGGAAGTGGGCGGGTCAAGATATTTACAGGACCTTTATTCAACATTGGATGCAGGTCAGCAGTTTTTTTAATAGGTGCGTGTACTTATATTCGCGGGTCAGAAGTTATACTTCTTGGCATACATAAAACATCATGTTCTGTGTTGTATTGTATCACAAACAATAATCTACATCAATCATATTTTTTTTCTCCATCAAAGGATAATAAATCGTGTTCGTGTAAAAAAGAGGAAATGAAACGATGAACACATAATTCAATCAATAATACACTATCAATTTGATCACGGTTAATTAATAATTATGCATTATGAATTGTATTATAAAAAATATAATCATCCATAGAAAAAAACAACAATAACAGCGCTCGGATCATATGCAATTTTCACACCGAAATTTTTTAATGTCTTAATATCTTCACTAATATGAATTGCTATTGGATAAAATATCACTCGGGAAACCACCAGTGGAATGGTGTGTCGTGACTTCGTGGTGCGCGCATTTCATCGCATCCTAAAAGTTCACTCTCTACGTTTCTTAAGAAGTATACCTTGAATAAAAAATCACAGAAATAGAGTGATTTTAAATTCAAAAGAAGACTTTTGTCGCTTCAAAATCAAGATTAAAGTTGAACTTTCATCTTTGAACGAGGAAAAGACTATATAGCTTGAGCTTCTACTGTAAATTATTTTATCAAGCTTGATGAATTTAGAAGAGTAAGTGCGACCAATGTACCAATACCAAAAAATGTTTTGCTTATATTAACCATATTTCAACTTTTGCCATTTTCAGACATAGACACAACAACATTTGTGTTTATATTATTAAAATATTCGGTACAATACTCTTAATGTTATAATACGTTACTCTCATGTATAAATTTCAATTAATAACAGGTACAAAGAAAATCAAAATATAACATGGCAAATATTATTTATGATCTCCTGTTTGGGTGTTTTTGTAATGTGTTTTGATACCGTAATCGGGGCTCTAGCCCGCTGTAGCGTTACAATTATTTTTTTATTTAATTTAAAAAAGCATCATATGGCCGTGGCTGCGGGAGACAAATAAAAACACTGGAAATTAATTAGCGACTTATAATTTAGTTATTAATTAATTATTAAATAGACAAAGTTACTTTACACCAATTTAACTTAATGCTGTTTTTTAAATCGCACTATTTAGTAAGCTAGCACTCGTTTATGAACACTTAATAATCGCTGGGAACACTTTATTTAATATTCACTAGAACATTCCATACAAATCTTTCTTGTAATAGTCGCATTAATTGATTTCTCTACTCGATTGCACGCTAAGCTTGATTATTTTGTTCGATATATGACGCTCCGAAATTTCACGACGGGATACACTGCCGTCATCCTGGACGTAATTCGCACCGATCGAAATGTCAAAAGAGCTCTCTCTGTTGCGCGGCACGGAACTGACATATATATGCGATACCCTGTTCTTTCGAACTTTCCACATTATTCAATTCCTTTTGAGTATTTAGGAGAAGGTCCCCGTTGCTTCTAGGTTGTTCCAATCATCTCCCGAATATTGTAGAGAACCCTAAATTACTATGTCTTTCTCGTTCTTGATCCATCCATAGTGTTACATATTACAAGGATTCAGACAGTGTACAATTCTTTTAGCTTACTATTTCGTTACATTAGGATCTAACAGTTGAAATGTAATTGTCGTTTTGTTTTATAAAAACCTAAAAAAAAATATATTTCTTTATTTTAAATTATCATTAATCTATCTATATATAAAACTTATATATTTTAAAGCAGGCGCATGCAGTGGGATCATTGAAGCATGACTTTTTTGTAAACGTGTATTTTGGAATAAAAATAGATATCGAAATTTATGCTACAGATTTTTATGATATACCTATCAAAATATGAATACTATGACATCAATTGTGATAGAAATATAACGAAATATATTTATTTGTTTATCTATATTATTTATTTATACAGTAGATACATAATGTTTTTTATAATAAATTGATTCTATGTTATAACATTTTACAGAAATTATACTCCCCATAATATGAGCCAAAGCTCGAGCTTATGGGAAGAGTATTTACAAGCTAAATTAAAGTATAAAAGCAGAAACCATTTACCAGACACCAGAAAACAGAAGTAGTAATTTTTTTATTAAAAAGAAACCATTCGAGACATGTGGGCAATGTTACAATACATCGTTGTCCAAAATCAAGGATTTGACTTCTTTCTTGAACTGTTCGTATTTAGGAATGTTTATTTCTTGAAATTTGTCTTGAAATGTATTGTGCCATTTAACTTCCAAGTATGTATAATGATGTTGTGCCATGGTGGTTCTTAAAGTTGGTATCTTTATTTGTCCCTTTGTTCTATGTATATTACTTATATAGTCTAAGGGGTGAGATTTATTTATAAAATAATCTTTGTAAATTTGGCATAGGATGTTCGTTTTGTATATTTTTGTGAGAAATGGTACATTAAATTCTTGAAATATATTTACAATAGGATAGTCATAAGTTTTTTTTAGAATCGTTTTAATAATTATTTTTTGCACTATGATTAATGGGTGTACGGTGGACTTATAAGCCCCTCCCCACCAAATTATACCACACTGTTAGAGGGAGTGTACCAATGCGTAAATACACCATTTTAATACTATTTTTATTTAATATATTTCGAAGATTGTAAAAAACATAAATCAATTGTTATTCCTAAATATTTAATATTAGACATATAATTAAGTTTAGTACACTTAGTGTTGCGTGTTATATTATTTTTACAATGAATCGTTATATTGAGATTTTTGGATACTTCTTGGAGTGTGAAAAGAATGAAAAATGTTTTTTTCCGAATAAGTGACAGGAGATTGTTATCGAACCATTCTTTGATGAACTTTGTGTCATGATTAGCTGCAATACTAATTCCATTCCATTTTTTTTTTCAAGAATTATCGCAGTATCATCAGTGAAGGCTATAATTTCATCACGAAGTGATAAATTAGGGATTTTATTTATATAAATTAAGAATAAATTTGGTCTGATGACAGTTCCTTGTGGAATTCCGAATTCCAAAATTTCAGGTTCGCTTATTGAATGTTGTAGTTTGAGATATTGACTTCCTTGAGTTAGATAGCTTTGCAGCCAACACCTAACTTTTCCAACTATATTCAACTTATTAATTAATTTTGAGTGAGAAATTCTGTCAAAGGCTTTACGCAAGTCAATGAAAATATCTAAGCAATTGTTTTTTTTATCTAAAGCATTATATATTATTGAAGTTAGTTTGGCATTGGCTTCATTTATTCCTAATTTTTCTCTAAAGCCAAATCAATGTAATGCATAATTTGTTTTTTTATAATTTTTTCAAATATTTTGGCGACATTAGAGATAAGCGATATTGGTTGATAATTTGATACTTCGTCAGGGCTGCCAGATTTAAAAATAGGAGACACCATAGAATTTTTGTAAACGGATGGGAATATTCCACCATTTAAACTTATGTTAATGATATGGGTAGTTGGATTACTTAATAATTTATTATTTTCTTTTAATATTTTTGCTGTGACTCCATCAAAACCAGGTGCTAAACCACCCTTTAGATTATAAATATTTTTTTCAATTTCATTTTTCGCCACAGGTCGACATTCAGATAAATTATTTGGTTTGACGGAATCCTTGTTATAACTACCCATTTTGTAATTTTTTCAATCTAAATTGCCAAATTTTTTCCAACATTCGTGAAATATTCATTAAATATGTAAGCACATTTATTTGTTTCTCTGGTAGCGTCTATTAACTCATTTTCGAATTTAATTTTTTTGATTAAAGTTTTTTTTTCATTATTACTTATTTCATTTACGGTTTTCCATATACATTTTACATTCCGATTAGCCGATTCTATTTTATCTTTGGAATAGTTTTCTTTTGTTATTTTAATTAATAAAGTAAGTTTATATCAATATTTCTTTAGTTCATAAAAAAAATTGTCTAGGAGAAATTTTTTGGTCAGACGATATATTTCTTCTTTTTTTTAATAGACACTACTAGGCCATGCATAATCTATGGTTTAATTTTGTTAAATTTTCCCTTTATAGTTTTGGTGTCTGTTGATTCCTCTTTATGATTGATATTTTGAAAAGTGCTTGCACATGTTTCTGGGCAAGTGGATTGGAACACTGGTAGTCATGTTTCCGTAGTAATTTAATGATTTAATATATTGTGATTTACTGTTTTCTTAGTAAAAATTTTACATTTAAATTTTATTTTATGATTTATATTATTTTTTTGAACACACAAGTATGTATGGTGATTGGTTATATTATTTTTTAATACAATCGTTTCAATATGTGTTGCATTCTGATTTGTTTTCCAAATGAATGGTTACGAAAAAGTCATGCTGCGATATTCCCACTGCACTCCCCTGTTTTACAGGTATATTTCATAACTTTATTTGCAGTTTGTACGCAAGAATACATAACAGCATATAATGTAATGACTGATGATGTTGTCTTAATTTTTAGTTATTATTTAATAACAAGTAGAGTCCATTCACTTTAGGTAAGCATTAGTGTGTGTAACAGTCCGTTTACAAAATCTCGTAACATTCTTTTTTTTGAGTAAATGATAGACGCAAAAAAATACATAAATAGTATTATATTTTCTTAACCTGAAATTAGCATATATGTATTATTAAAACACTATTTTTCATTTTTTTAATCCCCAAATAATAATTATTTAGAAATCTATTCGTTACCGTAACTAGAATCCAATAACTGATCTAATTTTGTTTTCAAAATTAGTATGATTTCAAAATTGTTAAATAAAATAAAGACATTGACTTTATGTTTTTTTAATAAAATACTCTGAATTAGACTTTTTTTAATCTCATGATTGTTTTAAATATTTCAGAGTAAGTATAATTAAAACTTGTAAGTGTATCCACTATTGTAAGGCATATATCATTAGTATTAATCAAAATATATCATTCTCTATGCAACAATGTCCATCACTAACGCTGCCACATGGCTCAAATAATAATGAGATATAGGTAGCAAAAAAACAAAATTCTCTATTTTATTTCCATCACTAATGTTATTAAGGCGCTACGTTACTCTGGATAACGCTGTTCTCACAGCCTTAACTGGCGGCCGAAATGTATAATAAAATTACATTATTTTTGACGGATTATGGCTATTAAAATAAATATTTAAGCGGGTATAATTGTGGTTAAATAATTTCGAATTCTTATAGTTAATTTTAATCAAATAAACTATATTCGTTTGTATCGGACTCCGAATCCTCGTCTAAATTCATATTAAATTGATTAAAGTCTGTGATTTCATCCATTTGAATATCCTTCGTCACATGCTCAGTTTCAATTCCTTTTGTATGTCAGCAAACATTTTTCCATTCGCTGATGGTTATTTTATCAACTTTTCCATTTTATCTTTATATAACTTATCTTTATATAATTCTTCGAGTTATTTATATACATTTAAAACTATCTCCTTTGTTTGACCTGAAAGCGATTTCTTCTTTCCTAATTTAGAAATATTCGTGATTTTGTAGTCACCGTATTTTTAAGCGAAAAATATTAAACGAAGAAACGACCGCTCCGCTCGCCGGGCAGAGTGTTACTGGAGCGGCCTATGAAGATGGTTTAAAAAACGAATACAATTTTACAATTTACGTGTTACAGAGGTTATTACTCACACTATTGCAAAAGGGTTACCTAAAGTGAATGGACTCTACTTATTTTATTTTATTTTTATTTAAAAAAAAATAGAGATGCAAACACGGAATACATGTCACATCAATATTCTTACTATTTTCAAACTAAGTTTCAAAAACGTTTGGGCTATGAAAATAGGACTAGCTTGCTGGTCTGGAGTGAGGTTCGAACCCGTGACCTTTGGATCACGAGGCGAGAGTCATAACCACGGGACCAACAAGCTACTCTTGTATTGAAATCTTATATTGATAAAAAAATGTAACTAACAACCTACGTATGTACGTATTTCAATCTTTTCTAAAGTATATTAATTCTTTCTTATAAAATACTTCTCAGTCCTAAAAAATATTGAAAAATACATCGTTAATTCAAAGTTCATGATTTCATTCTAATAATTTGCTTAATAGTATGAAATATGGTAATAACTAAATAAAAATAAAGATATCACCATACGTCACAGTTTATTGTAGTATTTATTTAATATTTTTTGTATATTTTTTTCTCGTTTCATTTTTTAGTCTGTCCGGTAGTTTGTGAAATAATTTTGGAATGTAGTTTGTTAAATAATTTGAAAAAATGGTCCAGTTTCCGTAAGGACAATTAAGTAGTTTTTCTTATTTATGCTTTTTTTTTCGTTCGTATATTTGTGTTGTACAAGATTTTTAAATCTGTCCTTCCCGCATCTTTCTGTTTGTAATGCAGTTGTTTTGTATTGGTAGAATTTTACACATTTCATATTTACAGGTTATTAAAACCACCTAATCTGTATATTAAAATTAATTGAAACATCACTTCGGTATAACGAATTAGTTTCCCTAAAAATTTCCCTACGAAAATAAAGCTTTAAACGCAGAAAGATGAGCTTTTATTTTTATACGATATTTTGATCCGAATGAAAATATAAATCTGTCATTACGTCACTCAGTGGCGACCACTTCACTCATTAAAAAATATGAAAATTCATACGAAGCGTTCACAAAATATATTTATTTTCCCGGTGAAACGTGATAACGACATTTTTAAATTGAGCATTAATATCAACGCGCTAGAAATATAATATTTTTTCTCCACCATTTGTTCGACGTCACAAACAGCCAACAGTCTGCCTCAAGTTAACAATAATTCTATAATAGATTATAAAATACAAAATATATTAAGAATATAAAAACTACATTAAAAAATGATTGTGTATTACGCAACAGTGGAGAACTAAAAAAAAATAATAATTATTATAATATTTTTGTTGCTTCCAAAATATGTCATTCTTTAGCGAATTTATAAAATTTCAATATTTTGAAAATAATTTGGCAAATGCTGTTTATAATGAAAATGTCTTCTAAATTGATTATGTTTTTACATTATGTACCTACTTGTTTATTAGTTCCATTCTTTTAATTCGTGGCGTCTGCTTGCTTGACGACAAAACTTTGGATCGATTTTTATCCTTTTTCCCTTGATCCAATCGAGCTGAAACTTTGCAAGTAGACTAGTGGCGATGAGCAAGACGATCTATCAAATTTTCGTTAAAAAAAAAATTATAGTGTAATTTTGGATTTTTCAAATTTTTAATGCTTTTTCATACAACTCAGTAAGTTGTGTGGAGATTCCAACGCATCTGGTAGACACGAAACCCGAAAATGAGAAAGGGAGTATTGTAAAAACTTGGTTTTTACAGGTTAGTTTTTTTATCGAATAAAATTGTGTTTTTATTATTTATGCGAGTAAGAAGTAGCCAATAATAATTTTACTTCCGAAAAATTTTAATATGAAAAAATGTTTGGAATACATATTATATTTGTATTTTGATTTGATATTTTGTTTTGAAAAAATAAACGTCAAACGGCTATAAAAAGGGGAGATTTTCGAAAAAGCAAGAGCATTTTAAATTCAGATAGTACGGAGCTTCATGCTAGTTTTTGATCTTTATTCTTTTTGTTTGCTATCTCGAAAAATTTTCCTTTTGGCCGTGTTTATCAAATTCCATTTCGGGTTTTACTTATTTTCTTTTTTTTTAATAAAATGGAGATGTGAACACGAAATATGTGTCACATTAATATTCTTACTATTTTCAAACCAAGCAGAAAGCTTTTTCTATGAAAATAGGACTAATTTGCTGGTCCGGAGTGAGATTCGAACCTCCGACCTTCACAAGACCAACAAACTACTTTAATATAAATATTTTTCTAACGACGACATCGCCAATAAAGGTGAAAGTCTAGAAGCTATCTTTGTGAAGTAAATTCTTCGGGACATTTGAAATAGATAAACATCATTTTGTGTTTGATGTAAGACAGCTATATGCCAGTTCGATACTGAAATTATTTTATAAAAAAACACTTCATCATATATATTATCTGAATCTAGAAGTACTAGAAGCATAACATCGGGAAATGTTTTAGTGCCGAAAATAAAAACAAAATTTGGCCAATGCTTTTTCATGTTCTGTGCTCCAAGAATCTACAATATATTGCCATCGGACATTAAAGGGCTAAAAGTGAAAGATTAATTTAAACAGAAGTTAACAAAGTGGTTACTAAATGTAGGTGGACTTCAAAACGAAAGCAATGTGTCAAATGTGATCGCTTAGATTCTATTGTGAATCGTTTTTGTATCTATTATAATTCAAATACCTTCTCTAAATATAATTTGATTTTTTTTCTCTATGTGATGTGAATTATATGTAATATATTTTGATTTTATCTCTATCTGAAGTGAATTTATTAAGTGCACTTTATAATTATTACACACTTATTATACACTAATTATTAACTAAATTTCAAAAACAGTACAGGTAGTTGCTTTAGAACAGACTAGTGTAGTTAAGCAACCTTTACCATTACCTTTTCTATGTCACTAATAATTTAGAATAAATAAAATAAAAAAATTAAAAAATAAACGATAAACGAGTCAGATTATTTTAGCCGACAAAGGTGAAAAGAATACCGGGTAATTATTTCAATTTTTCGGCGCAGTTTGGTTTCAAAATAGTATTGTTTTTGGAGCTGGAATGGCTTTACTTGGCAAATTGTAATAAGTCAAATAAAGATTATGTTTTTTGATTTTTACTGAACAATCTTGCACTACATGTAATATGGTGTTTTTAGTTACACCCGATGATTAGAAGAGAAACTGTTCCTCCAAATAGTAGCGACAAAATAACTCAACGTGTTCATTGTACAAAGTTTAGTTTAGAAAAAATTAAAACTATCGTGTTGTTCCATAATCACTGCTATATTAACTAATAAGAAAATTAATTATTCGTTTTCAAAAAAATCGGCATCAGAATTTTTATATTAAACAACAGAGGTTTTTAGTTTGTTATGAAATTTAGAAAAATTAGAAATTTAAAAATACCTTAATAATAACGCTAATATAACATGTATCTAAAATTAACAAATGACCTCTTATTTTAAATATTTTTATAAAAAAAAAGAGATATTTCTCTGAGAGCATGCCCTCGCCTGACAACTGATTTATTTTCATGTTTTATTTTATGGATCAGTTAGTATACCTCCATCTTAATGAGTGTTATGTGTACATGTAACAAAGTAGTATGTTGGTATGTGTACGTGTAACAGAATGCACAGTAGAATCTGATCGACGTTAAATTAATCAAAGTATACAAAGTTTGTTAGTTTTTTAAATTACTTATTTTAATTTGTTTCATTACCAATTATATTATAATTTTTATATATTTTAATTATATTTGTTAAAAATGTTATAATAATCATAAAAATTTAGAATAAAACATATCAAATTAATCAAATCTAGTTAACAAATCGTATTGCAATGAATCATAAATACCTTTGAAACATGAGACGCTGGAAAAAAAAATCTATTTTTAAAAATTTCTGTTTTTTTAAATGATTCAAATATTTGATATAACTAATAAATTTTTGATTAAACAATATTATGAAGCTGCAATTTGAGAACGCAGTTCTATGATATTCGAAAAAAACTCAATTTTTAATTTTAGTTAATTAAGAACTTTGTATAAATCACATGGAGTAACTTTTCGTCTACATACATACGGACATATGCGCCTGTACTACAATGGTATCGAAATCGGCAGTGGTTTGTACAAAGTTCTTAATTAATTAAAATTAATCATTATGTCCAACCACAAATTTAACGCTTTAAACAGCAAAAAATAAAGTAGATTAATCAAATAGAAAGATATGTGTACCGAAAAAATAAATATTTATTTTTAAATGAATTGTGGTTTTCTATAAAATAATGAATATGAAACTGTACATGGAGCTCTCCTACACACATGTTCGTGGAATCGTATGAATCACCAAGCATGTGTGAAATAAGCGAATTCCAAGTGGATTAGTTGAAAGATGTACTAAATTTCTACCGAAATGGGATTTATTTCATACGAGTAAAGTAATTCCGGGTTCAAGCCAAAGCTTTTCTCCATCTGAAACTGTTGTTTAGTGTATAAATGTCATCTCTTCAAAAATACATGGTTTTTCAGAATTCTTTTTATAAATTTATGCTTTTAATGAAGGAACAAAAAGAATTAAGTTCCATCAAAGATTTTACAGTTTAACGAAAAATAGGTACCTATATTTTTACTAGCTTGATTTTCTTATAGGTTTTTGAGATTAATTGCAATATAATGTTGATAGCTGTTTCAAATGATATAAAATGTGAATCACTTTTACTTGATAATATTAGGTCCATACATATGAAATTGGCGTTTAGTATGGGAGGAACGTAAAGCCGATTTTTTTTTATTATAATATATTTATTTAATCAAAGTATGTACCATTGCTATCTATGCACTTTTGCCATCTCATAGGTAGTTCATCGATCCCTTTACTAAAAAAACCATTCGGACGGGAATCAATAAAATCTTTGAAGGCGGTTTGGACTGCCCCATTGGAGTTGAATTTTTTCCTTTGCAAGAAGTTATCCAAATTTCGAAAAAAATGGTAATCTGTTGGGGCAAGGTCCGGAGAGTACGGTGGATGACTTAGACATTCCAATTGAAGCTCCTCTAATTTGGTAGCCGTCTGCTGTGCAGTGTGTGGTCTAGCGTTATCATGAAGCAGCAGTGGCCTAGAGCGATTAACCAGCCTCGGTTGTTTAGCAGCTAGCTTTTCCATCATGGTTTGCAGTTGCTGACAATAGACATCTGCCGTAATCGTCTGGCCAGATTTAAGAAAGCTGTAGTGAACGACACCAGCACTAGTCCACCAAACGCTCACAAGTAACTTTTTTGGAGTCAATTTTCGCTTGGGGCATGGTTTGGCTGGTTCGGCAGGGTTCAGCCATTGCGATGAGCGCTTCCGATTATCGTACAGGATCCACTTTTCATCACAGGTAATGATTCGATTTAAAATCCCTTCATTATTGTGCCGGTTGAGTAATGCAACGCAGCAGTCAACGCGCGTTTGTTGATTTGCTTCACTCAATTCGTGAGGTACCCACCTTTCAAGCTTTTTCACCTTACCAATTTGCTTCAAGTGGATTAAAACAGTTTTATCACTAACACCGCAGCCTGCAGCTAACTCGGATGTGGTTTGCGATGGATCCGCTTCCACAATAGCCTTCAATTCTTCATTATCAACTTTGGTCTCCGGCCGTCCACGGGGCTTGTTCTGCAGGTCGAAATTTCCAGAACGAAAACGTTGGAACCAAAAACGCACTGTGTTTTCTTTTGCGGCACCGTCGCCATACACATCATTAATCCTTCGAGCCGTTTCTGCAGCACTGGTGCCACGGTGGAACTCGTACTCGTAAATAACGCGATATTTCAAGTTTTTCATTTTGTAAACTGAGTGACGCAAAGAAAAAAACAATTGAGGAAAAAACAAATGAATTATAATTTTCAAAACACAAATACATGAGTAAATAGCTGTATAAATTTGGATTTGGAATTCCTAACCAAAGAGAAGATATTTGAGATCAAATTTGCCAGTACGGCAAAACGCCAATTTCATATGTAAGGACCTAATATTTGGAACCTTATATTACTATGCGCTCATCAGATTTAATATATGATAATTCGTAGTTTTGCGGCTGTGATAATCCCGCGGGCGTTCTTTCATAATACTTATGTAACTTTCAAATATGCAAAGGAATTTTATGTTATCTGTACTGGCGATTGAATGCACGGATTTCTATATGATTTGTATTATTTTGGAAATAATTGAGATCGGGTAATTATGTGTTTTTGATGTCACGTTTGTGAGGGTGATATGAGTTTAAATCGTACGAGAAATTTCCTCCAAATAATATATTTCAAAAATGCATCTGGATTTTATATTTATTTTGTTAAAACATGAATGTGTGGTTTATTTGAACTCGTTACATGTTTGTATTGCGTATCATTAGGCAATCGTTTAAACACGATTTGTTCCTATCAAGTTCTTATAAAGACGTATTTCGAATTGTATATATTGTATCTATTTAGATTAAGCCGCATTTATTAATTCTAGAAAGGGTTTTCTGCTTCGAATGCAAGATATTATTTACAGGTCAGCCTGGCATATGAATAAAAATTGTTATACTACCGCCATCTATCGAACTCAAACATGACTGTAATAATAATTATCTTTCGATATATTGCTACGACTTTTTAATAATACATGGTGCATTTTATAGTGATTGTCAGACGTACGTATTTAGGGAGAAGGGTTAGATCAGGGGTAGTTAACCTTCGGTCTTCCGTAGCCGTGATAGTTATTCATATGACATTGTTTTTATTCATTCAATATTAGATATTTGATATGTTTTCTACAACATATTCCATTATTGTGGGTCGTTTGCGGTTAGATCAGGGGTAGTTAACCTTCGGTCTTCCGTAGCCGTGATAGTTGTTCATATGACATTGTTTTTATTCATTCAATATTAGATATTTGAAATGTTTTCTAGAACATTTTTCATTATTGTGGGCAGTTCGCGGTTTGTTCAGGGGTAGTTAACCTTTGGTCTTCCGTAATCGCGTTATTTACTTATATGACAGATTGTTTTGTTTTATTCGTTTAATATAAGTAATATCATATTTTTATGAGTTACCGTAATTATTTATCTATATGATTTTATTATTGAGAGTGATGCAACGAATACTACTTTCACGAATACGAATATCAGGCCTACTATTCGGTGAATACGAATGTGAATATTTCCACCGAGGTGGAGGAGGACGCAAGCATACTTGTAATTATACTGTTTATGTCTGCTTGTGATATCACTATACGGCGTAGATGAACTAGTTTGAAGGGGTTTATGTCCTGCATGTGCTCGGCGTAGAGGGAATGGTCTTTTGTTTCTAGGATCCTATACAGTTTTACAGGTGCTGATATTGAAATATATATATACAAGGAAAATACTATTTTGGGAATCACTAACTGGATGACAGATATTGAAGCACAAATACACACAAGGAGGACGTTATGTTAAATACATGACTGGAAAGTTTTTATTGGAAAACACAGGCGCCACTAGAGGATATGGGCAGTTTGCAGAGAACTTCAACTTCTGTCAGTTAAGGACCTTTTACTGTTACTATTCTTTCGCCTTTTTGCTTAACCGTGGATGAACTAGATTGAAGGGGTTTATGTTCTGTATGTGCTCGGCGTAGAGGGAATAGTTTTCTTGTTTCTAGGATCTAATACAGTTTTACAGGCGCTGATATTAAAATATATATACAAGGGAAGTGAAGGGCTACACAGGCGCTGGTAATTGCTCTATTTTGGAGAGGACCCGTTATATTACTTCGGATCAGGATGCCATCTCAGAAGCAGACCAACTACAGAAATAAGATAAGAACCTTTAATATTATTTATTCCTTATTTTCTTATGTGTATCAAATGGAATGTTCGTGCTATATAATTTGTCATTGTCACATGGTCACTATGCATTTCATTACGTGGGTTCAGAGTTCGACGGCAACGGACGCGGTAACAAGTTGGTACTTGTCGGGGCGTGACGTCGGAATTATTTCTTAATTATCTTTAGGATAGAAGCGAGGTCATTGTACGTGCATTCTGCATTTCAAACGTTTTACTAACATATATAAATACATATTATTGCGTTTTACAAATTGAATATGATCGCGGGAAATAGGCATTTCGTCCGGTTATGCAATATTAACTTCCAACGTAGCATAATGAGATCTTATTACCGGTGCTAGACTCTCGAGGTTAGTCACGTGATTGTTGTATAAATGGAATAATGAAGGGGATTGAAGAAAGAGATACACTCGCGATACAGATAGTTGTATGTAACTGGGATCAAATGACGGGGTGCGTGTTCTCGGTCCAGGGGATGAACGGGACTGCGGGGACACTCTGGGTGGGTCTAAGTAGAATTGCGCAAAGCCTCCACACAGTTAAAATGTGTTCAGTCAAGCAAAGGTGAAGCATTTCGAATCGGACCAGAGCGTCGTGCCTCAAACACTTCGGGGGGAAGAAACCCCTACGTTCTTTCACTCCCCTTGGCCCGACGAGCTCGAATTCCGGATATGAATGTTCATGAATGTCAGCTACAAGACTCAGGTAGCCGTACCTCAATCAAAACCTTCGTTTGAGACCTCATCAACGTACGAGACAGGGCGTTCCGCATGGACGAGCAACTATGAGAAGCAGGAAGCAATTTAATAATCTATACACTGCGCGAGGACATTACTAACACCATCATACTCATTATTCACCACCTTTTCTAACTTGCTGTATACAGAAGCCTCTCGAGGTTCTCCCTTCCCGGCCAGCGAGCAACATATCAGGAAGTTCAATCAATTGTAATAATCATGCTGTAATACCATCATTTTAATATCTCTAGTCAATAAGACTACACCGTGGGATCAATCACATCAACTATAATTGGCGATGCTAACATGGCTCTGACTGACGCGCTCAAGGAAGTCTTTTCCAGTCACCCAGTTAGTTCATTCAGCCCTTTAATCAGCAGTAAACATCATAATAATCCGGCTCATGTAGCCGCAACGTGGGATCCTCATCATTATACACCAGTCAATTTGACTGCCCCGCGGGACAATATACAAACCTTAATATCAGACGCGGGATTTCTTCCTGATATGTTTGTCGCCGGGAAGCGAGGACTTCGGAGGATTCCAGCAGGAGCAATAGAGTCTCGGCTTGATCTTGGTCTGCAGCTTAGTGTGGGAGGTTATGTCTAAACAGGAGTTAACCACCGGATGCGGCGATGCTCTGGGGCCGCATCCCCCTCCCCCCTACAGGGGGGGGGGGCATCTAGAATCCACGTTTGAACAGAAGTGGTTAGACACTTCTTAAATTTCACTTACAAAACTGTATCTTCCATTCCCTTAGAATCTCGGGCTGTGATAATGTCAGACAAAGCTTGCCCTGATCCTCTGTTGCGCCTATTTGTTATAAATATGTTTGTCTTCCCCACTATGTACTATGAACAGATTGAGCAGATTGGACAACGTGGGACGCGCTATTGGTAGGTTTCTTACTTGTGTTTTTGAATATAACGTATGCTATTATATCTTGTAAATCTGTCATAAATGGGTGCCGCATGTGGTTGTGCTGACACTGTTCTAAGCTGCTATTATGAGATGTTGATAATCAATGCGGGCGGAATCTTTAGCGTATGCCGTTAACTTGGCAACGATTGTATTGTTTTATATTACAGTATTTTAACCCCGATGGTATTATAGTTATGGCGGTTCAATGTAAGGGAGTTTTGCTACTAGCGTTTATTCCTCGGCTACGCCGCATATAATTGGCTTTTAGGCCAACTCCGGACGTGGACGATATCGGCTATCTCTCATATAGGCGAAACTGTAGAATTCTAGAGCGGTTTCTAGAAGGACGAGTACGGATTAGTTACGTGCGTTTGTTATTTCCATAGTTAGGTAAGAATTCGATCTATATTAGTCTAGTCGCGTTAATAAGAATACGAATCTCACCACATATCAAAAGAATTTTGGATAGCTACGGACACAACGGAGGAGGAATTTTCCTAACCACTAGATAGATCACGACTGGCCAATTTTGAAAATATAAATTCTTAACAAAAAAAATAATATTAGCTTTCATGTAAATATACTTCCGAAGTTCTAAGTTCGACTTAAGTTTTTATCTAGTAGCTTAAAGCATAAAGTGTGTGCTTAAAAGTCACAAAAGTTGTAATAAAGCTCGATTCGGTAGCTTAAAGTCTCAAGCTTTGGGCTTTTCGTAAAACTTATATTATTAAACTTTATAGTTAGGTATTTAGCTTAGGTGTACAGGTAGCTTATGTTACAATGTGAATAATATAGAAGCTCTACGGGCCAAATATCCAAGATGTAAAATTATACTAATGGGAGACTATAATCTTCCGAATATCCAGTGGTCCCCGAACTTTGAAGAAGGATTGGAGCGGAACTGCGAATATCATGGAAATAATCCAGACCATCAAGTGACTGCAAGTGCTATATGTTCAAGTGAATGTGCAAGCTCCAGGGAAATCATCGAAATGACTCATTTTTTAGGTTTTGTACAAAGTAATTTCGTTCCAAATTGCACTAACAGACAATTAGACTTAATTTTAACGAGTGACACTAAAATAACTGTTGAATTATCAAATGAATCACTATTACCAATAGATAAGTATCATCCACCATTGGATATAGGTATTACGCATGACTTCTCGGAGTGTAGGCGTGAAGCAAAAAGATATTTAAATTTCCATAAAGCCGATTACCCGGCTATTAATGCTTATTTACAGGAGACTGATTGGACTTCTCTGTTTCAAAATCTTAGCCTTGATTTGAAGATGGAAGCTTTTTACAATGTACTAAATGAGGCCATAAAATCTTTTGTGCCTGAAACTTGTGCCAAGGTTACAAAATATCCCGTTTGGTTCAGCAAGGAATTAAAATTATTAATACATGATAAAAAGCTAGCTCACCTCAAATACATGGAAACACGAAATCCACTAGATTATCAGCTTTTCTCGAGTTTAAGATCAAAATGTAAAAACAAGTCTAAGTCCTGTTATAGGGACTATATGGCTAACATCGAAAGCATGGTAACTAGTGATACCAGAGCCATATGGAAATTGGCTAACTCACAAAGAAAGGCTGACAATCATGTCCCAAGTTCTATGATATATAATGGTTCCAATAGTGATAATCCCTATACAGTGGCAAGCTACTTCGAGCATTTCTTCAGCAGCGTCTATGAAACCCATAACATAATTGATACAAAAATTCACTCCAAATTTAACTATTTTCCTAATAAAGAGATCACTCTAAACAGTTGTCATAAATCACTCTACTGTTATGAAGGGACTGGAGAAGCTAAATACAAGAAAACCTATGGGGCCTGATGGAGTACCTAACGCACTATTGAAGAACTGCCG
>JADDOH010023742.1:0-22026 GCA_016648135.1 Agrypnia vestita | reverse complement strand
AAATATTTTAGTTTTTTTAAAAATAAAAGCTTTTTTGCGTTGCTCTGAAAAGAGTATATATTTTATTAGCAAAAGAACATAATATTTAATATTAAAATTTAAAAATAATAAAAGTACACACCTGAAAAGAGAAACAACATTTAAAGCTATTATTTTATATTATTTTATCGATTAACCGAGAAAAATATCGATGTGCAAAAAAAAGGTAACCAAAAAAAGGTCGCCAAAAAAAATATCGAAGAAAATATATCGATATATCGGGAAAAATATATCGATATATTGGGAAAAAACTATCGATATATCGAAAAAAATATATCGATGACCAAAAAAAAAGGGTCGTCAAGAAAAAATATCGATTATCCAAGAAAAAAATATCGATATTTCATATATCGCGAAAAAATATATTGACTATATATATTATATTGAATATATATATATATATATATATATTGAACAACGTTCCCTCTAATTTTTCTATTGTGTGTGCGGATCTTCGACGCATCTGTGCAGTGGCGGTGCGATAAATTTTCACCCCCCCCCCATAGGGTATTTATTAATTACTGTGATTTTATATAATTTCCCTAGCTTTGTCCGGTAAGAAGAAAGCGGAGGAAAGTTGCCTGGCAAGCCCGTATTACAAGCCTCAATATGATATTCCAAATAAATACATATTTTTAGTTTAAAAAATGTTACTTACTTACTAGAAAAACTTCGCATTTCTATTGTACCTACTTTTCATATTTGCTTCGGAACATATATGATGCATTTGACACGATCATATGTCTTCGAATAAACAAATATTTCACCAATTGTTACTTTTTGTTAATGCATTGAAGATGGCATTTTTCTTTCGACGATTTCAGAGAGCCATTCCAGTTTAAATTTATCGCAGGATTTCTTCTTAACGGTCGCCACATCCACTCCTTTTCGACATTTTAAGGGGATGAATTTTATATAATTAATAGGTAAAATTGTATTATCGACTCATTTCTCCGAAAGCGTGCGAAAGAATTGTGCATGTATTGTTTCATGCTTTCGAGCAAAACTAAAATCTGGCAAAGGAAACTTTATTTTATAATATTGACTGTGCGGAGTGTAAAACATGTGTGTGAACGGTGCTAGGTGAACGCGCGCACACGCGCACACCTTACAGGGAACGTTGATATTGAATATCAATATATCGATATTTTTCAAACAATATCGATATATTGATATTTTTTACCCATCCCTAGTTTAGTTTCAAGCTATGTATTCACTATGGAACAAATTGCCCCTCAACATCACGCGTGGCATAGAGTCTACGTGACGTTGCAACGTCGCGCACTGTTCCGCGACGTCGCGCACAACATAGCGGAGCATTTCTACGTGTCGCGGCAACGTTGCTATGTTACCCTACTCGCACGGTACCCGAGCGAGCTTACGGCGACATCATGCTTTGCGTCAGTACCACGTGGTAAGTGAGTGAAAAATAAAATGATGTGAGGGCCAACAGCGTTCCTTAATATTGTCTTGCTTGGCTATGGAAGGCCCGATTATTTGTAATAATTGTCAAAAACAGTTGTTGTTATTCGAGAGAAATTGGCAAAAGATCCGTCAGACATTCGAAGATCGCATAGAATATCCATCCTTCTTTCTCTTTGCAGTAAATAATTTCACACCCACCACCTTTTTCTCCTCTTACGTTCGATAACTCGTTAAAATAAATAGATACGCAGCTGTCATCATAACCTCATCGGGCGACATTTCCGCGACAAGTGATATGTGAATCCCGGTGTGTACACGTCAAATGACCGCGTCATTGTCCCCGAAACATAAGCGTAGATGTTGATGCGACATGCCGTTCGGAATGTTTCGCGATTTGTCCCCTAGTGAATACATGGCTTCAGTTTGTTTCCGGCCGTTCCGGCGTCATGCCGCGAGTGCTGGGTGCGACACCGCAATAGATGACAGCTGACAGATGTGACACGCGAAAACAATTGAATGCCGTCTGCCATTTTGAATAAAATATTTGACATATTATGCAATGTCATGCAAAAACCGTAGTTGAAAAAGCTGATCCTTCTAAAGTATAATTTTATAACGTGTATATGAATATATACATATAATATATTTATATAAAATCTTCAACGCGTGCAATATCATATAAAACATTGCTTAAGCAGGAAATAAAAATAAACGCACAAAAGAGCTTTAAAAAATAGTATCCTATAACCGTATAAATATATGCTTTTCAAACATGCGAATAGTACACTAGCGAAGGGAAAAACTACATTTCAAAATGAAGACTACAACACACACACGTTCACCAGTTTGAAGACTACAAAGTGTACACTACAATTGTAGTAAAAAATACTTGAAGTGAAGTAATTGTAGTACTACGAAATGAAGTGAAGTAATGAAGTAATTGTAGTATTAATGAAGTGAAGTAATGTAATGAAGTAATTGTAGTATTAATGAAGTGAAGTAACGAAATGAAGTAATTGTAGTATTAATGAAGTAAAGTAATGTAATGAAGTAATTGTAGTATTAATGAAGTGAAGTAATGAAATGAATTAATTGTAGTATTAATGAAGTGAAGTGTAATGAAATGAAGTAATGTAGTACTAGTGAGTTAATATTTTTTTCCCAAATAAAAATTTGGCGAGCTAAAAAAAAAAAAATGTCAAAGAGAAAAATATTTAAGATAAATTGACGATATTTTCTCCACAGTAACATTTGGCGACCTAACAAAAAAAGAAAAGGTCGCTAGCCAGATTTCTTCATTTGATTCCAAAAAATTTTCAAACCATGGGGGGGGGGGGGGTTGTTACAGTTTCCAGAGATTTCTTCATATATCTACATCAACTTTCCAAAAATTTCACGTAAAAAATGCACTATTTAAAGTATGTTTCTCATACTTTCATAACTTTGAAGTGTATGTACTTTGTAGTGTTCGCTTTGAAATGAAGAGTACTATTTGAAGTTTATACTTTCAATAACTTTGGGTTTGTAGTTTGTAGTGTGCACTACACTTCAAAATGTGCGAAGTGTGCACTTCAATGTAGTACTACATTGTAGTAGTGAGTACAGAGCGGACCCATTACTATAGTACACTCGAAAATCGTAGTAAAACTCATGCGGTGTACCGCAAAGTGTATGGGATCTACGGGTAAGCCCATACACGTTGCGGTACGGACCGATCTGCGATATGCGGTGTACCTCTACGATGCACCGGAGTGTGTATGGCCGCCTTTAAAATAGTACTCGACGTTTTTCAAAAGCAGTGCTACAATTTAGTTTTCTTTGAATTTATATATTTCTTGCGGTGTTCTTCAAGTCAGTTGTGTAAAAACTTGAGTGAAAAAACTAAAGGTAAGTTCACAGAGCCATGAGGACGCACGTGCTCGTTGAACCAAACTTATCGATAGTTCAATTTGTAATATAACATTACGGATTAACAACGACACTTAAATATGAAGTGAAACATCTAATCAGGTCTCCTCGTTATTCTGATGTTACTCAGTTTCAATAGATTTACCGAATGTCAACATATTTTCTGTTTTTCGAAAAAAGCTTACAATATAAGGCTGAACTGGATATTACCAACAGCATTTTTGGGATTTTTTTTTTTGTAACACGTAAAGTCGAGTGTTCCGATTTCAAAAATGATATTTATATGCGGCGCAAAAGTTTATTTAAAAAGTTATCACAGTTCAAAGTTTCATAACAGTTAAAATTTTCGTTCACACAAATCGTTACAAATCTGACAGTTGCATGTTTTGTAACATGTAAAATCGAGTGTTCTGATTTCAAAAATGATATTTATATGCGGCGCAAAAGATTATTAAAAAATTATCACAGTTAAAAGTTTCATAATTTCGTTCACACACATCGTTACAAATCTGACAGTTGCATGTTTTGTCTATGACATGAATGACGCCTTGCCGTAGACAGCAGATAAATATTGATTGAATTGTTTGACTTTATCTATGGATTCGCCTTGTGTGGTGAAGTAAGTACTAAAAGGCAAGAAAACATTATGCTGCATTACACATACGGTTTTAATTGAACAAGTAATTATATTAAACAAGTTTTTCACGAAATATTCAATAAATACTTTATTCAGTCAACTACAGAATAAGTCATAAGTACCATCTCCCCGGGAATTTGGCTCGTTACATGTTTATAAAAAGGTGTAAAGAGTTGTACGTGGATCGAGCCGATGAATTCCTACGATTAGCCGCCAAATTGTATAACCCCCTTTTTTAGGTTAGGTTAGGTTAGGTTAGGTTAGGTTAGGTTAGGTTAGGTTAGGTTAGGTTAGGTTAGGTTAGGTTAGGTTAGGTTAGGTTAGGTTAGGTTAGGTTAGGTTAGGTTAGGTTTTGGTCTTCGGGTTCGGTTGGGGTGCCGGTTCGTTCGGTTCCCGGTTCGGTTCGGTTGGTTAGTTCGGGTTAGGTTTAAGCGTTCTGGTCTCGGTTAGGTTAGTGGTTCGAGTTGAGTGTTAGGTTAGGTTTATGTTAGGTTGGTTTGTCGTTAGGTTCTCTGTTAGTCGGTTCGGTTTGGGTTCGGTTAGGTTGGGTTCAGTCGTGGTCCGTTAGGTTCGGGTTTGGTTCGGTTTTGGTTCGGTTTGGTTGCGTGTTCGGTTCGTCTTGTCGGTTACCGGTTGGTTCGGTTGTGTGGTCTGTTCTGTTAGTGAAGGTGGGTTAGGTTAGGTTAGGGTTTTTAGTTCAGGTTTAGTGGGTTAGTTAGAGTTATATTCGTTGGTTTGGTTAGGGATTTAAGATAAAAGGATCTTGGTTGAGTTTGGGTTAGGCGTTATGTTTAGGTTATGTTGTTTACGGTTTAAAAGGTGTAACTGGCCTTAGGTTTTTAGGTTAGGTTAGGTTAGGTTAGGTTAGGTTTGGTTTGGTTAGGTTAGGTTAGGTTTGGTTAGGTTAGGTTAGGTTAGGTTAGGTTAGGTTTGGTTAGGTTTGGTTAGGTTAGGTTAGGTTAGGTTAGGTTGGGTTAGGTTTGGTTAGGTTAGGTTAGGTTAGGTTTAGTTAGGTTTGGTTAGGTTAGGTTAGGTTAGGTTAGGTTAAGTTTGGTTAGGTTAGGTTAGGTTGGGTTAGGTTAGGTTAGGTTAGGTTAGGTTAGGTTAGGTTTGGTTAGGTTAGGTTAGGTTAGGTTTGGTTAGGTTAGGTTTGGTTAGATTGAGTTAGGTTAGGTTAGGTTAGGATTGGTTTGGTTAGGTTAGGTTAGGTTCGGTTTAATTTTATCACATATTTCTTTTTAGGTTAGCTTCAATATTTCAAATGAGGAGCAATGATTGATTTACAAATCATTGTCAATCAGTAAAAGAATACAAATGGTTTATTTACTATCAATTATCGATAAGTTCTATTTAATTTTATTCAGTAGTTTACTGCATAAAGTATTTATTAAATATTTCCGTATATTAAAACCGTGTGTGTAATGCAGCATAATGTTTTTTTGCCTTTTAGTACTTACTTCACCATACAAGGTGAATCCATAGATAAAGTCAACAATTCAATCAATATTTTTCTGCTGTCTACGGCAAGGCGTCATTCATGTCATAGACAAAATATGCAACTGTCAGATTTGTATCGATTTGTGTGAACGAATTATGAAACTTTGAACTCTGATAACTTTTTTAATCCTTTTTTGCGCCGCGTATAAATATCATTTTTGAAATCGGAACACTCGATTTTACGTGTTACAAAAAAAAAAATTCCCAAAAATGCTGTTGGTATTATCCAAATTTCCCCATTCGGTAAATCTATTGAAACTGAGTAACATCAGGATAACGAGGAGACCTGATTAGATGTTTCACTTCATATTTAAGTGTCGTTGTCAATCCGTAATGTTATATTACAAATTGAACTATCGATAAGTTTGGGAAGGCCGTGTCACAAATGCTATGAAAGGTTCAACGAGCACGTGCGTCCTCATGGCTCTGTGAACTTACCTTTAGTTTTTTCACTCAAGGTTTTACACAACTGACTTGAAGAACACCGCAAGAAATATATAAATTCAAAGAAAACTAAATTGTAGCACTGCTTTTGAAAAACGTCGAGTACTATTTTAACTAGGGATGGGCGTTGAATGGACGGACTAGTTGAAATCAACCGTTGACGTTGCATCGACGCGTCGACCGTTTACGTTTATCGCATGGACTAGTTGAATTCGTAGACGGTGGACAGCGGACGCCGTGGTCGGTGGACGATTCGAGATTAAAACGCAATGCAAAGCAACGAGCGAGAGCAAGACAAAACGTCTCCGTTTATTTCTCTCTCATCTCTCTCATCTCTCGCTGTCGACTTGTAGATACCATAGACGTCATAGACGGCTCGACGGGTAATTTCATTTCAACTCTAAAGTACACTACCATAGAGTGCAGATCTGTGTACACGAACTATAACTAGAAATTTGAAATTTGAACACATGCGTAGCGCGAGATAGGCTTAATAAGCTATTATCTATTATTTCTTACTTGATTTTTTGTGATGTCACGTGCGACGATTCGGTGAATTCCCAATTTTACGTTGTATAAAATAAAACAATTCTGTTTAATTATTTTATTTTTTATTGAACTATTATTAATTAATAGCCCGGCTAGATATTTATCTAAAATCAATATTTTATTCGATCGATCTCGACTTCTTATATATCTACCTGAAAAGGGTTGCTAAAATTTAATTATTGTGTTATTTCCTTACTTTTCAACTTTAGCATATAAATGATAAACAAACTTGTAGGGAATAAAATTTTCTATACCTAACTATGGTCCTTATTCAGGAGTCCAACATTAATTGTTGTATATGTAATACAATCTTGAATTTAGGTTTAATTAATTTTTATTATTAATTCCCTATTTTCAACTTTATAGATAAAAAAATAAATCTATTATAATTTTGTTTACACCACTTTTTATTGGTTTTTTACATGTTTCGGGAACAATGTTCCTTTTCTCAAATTGAGCCATAAACTAAAGTTGACAAATAATACAGATATATTTATTTATTAATAATGTTACCACAAAGTGAAAGTCTGACTTTGAAAAATGTATTCTTCAATAAATTTCTAGATAAAATCTCAAATGTAAAGTATTTTTAAATTATGTATTTATTTATAAATTTATAGATAATAAATAAATGTAAAGGTTTTTATCATTTTATTTAACTTATATTGAAACGAATGAATTTTTCGTAATCGATTTGAGTTAGTGTAGTGATAGTCCAACGTTTTACAAAAAATAATACTCATAATCGTTTAATAATTGTTTTCCAAATAACCCTGTACACATCTAATAATGTGTATCTAATATATTTTTTTATACACACATTGCTTTGTACTTTATATTTTTAATTTTTATACTCATATTTTAATGCTTATACCCGATACTTTCACTGCTTATATATGTAGTTTATATTTATATTTTACTGCTTACACCTGATATTGTTGTGTATACCTAGTTCTTTCTTTATTATATATAGAAAGAAGTATATAAAAGAATATGTAAAAGCCTATAAACAAATAAATAATAAAATATTTATTTTTACATATAAGCACAAGTAGCGGTTTTACTTTCCCCGAAACTATATTCCTTCGAACTTCTGTAAATTTTAAAAATTAACGTAATATAAATAACCAACGGTTGTGCCGTCGAGCAGCGTCGCGTCAAACCGTAGACAGTTGACTGTCGTCCTGATGTTTAGATAAACGTCCGCGACGTCCGCGTAACGAAGTTGACGCGTCAACTAGTTGACGAATTCAACTAGTTGATCGTCTCGTCGATGGATGGACGTGGACGGTCTCGTTTCGTCGACGGTAAATACGTCGACGACCCATCCCTAATTTTAACATCGACGTGTTTCTGTCATAGACAAAAGATGTATATGTAGAAAGGCAACTGATATTTGCAAAGAGACATCTTGTGGCGGATCGGGAAAGTTATTTATTCATTTATATATTTGTTCTAATTTATATGTGAATTAAATAAATATTTCGACCAAGGGCTTAATCCAAGATAATGGTCCCCATTGCATATGCAACGAAAATGATTATTTCACTATATTATTGCATGTGCTAATAACAAAATGAATGATAATTTACGTTTAAAAAGTAAGTATTAAATAATATATTACACTTTAAAGTCTCGAAAAATGCACTGCATATTTTGACATCTCATAGGCAATATATGAGGTTAGGTTAGGTTATTAGGTTTGGTTTGGTTAGGTTATTAGGTTTGGTTAGGTTAGGTTATTAGGTTTGGTTTGTTTAATTTAGATTACGATTCTTTTAGTTAGATTAAATTAACAGGACATTAAATTATATAGTGAAATACTTAATTTCATTGTATGAACAACGGGACCATATTCTTGGATTATTCCCGACCAAGCGTCCGACTGACAGAAATCGTGCGAGCATTATGAATTATGCGTATCGTATAGAATATTGACAATTGCTTATTGTGAGATTGTAAATCTCCCGCGTTCACACCAGTTGCGCACGCCGCTGGTAGAAAGGTGGGGATGCGAGGGACCGCATTCGAATTAGGCAGGTAATTCAATTCAATTTATTTAATAACATGTACATTACAAACTAAGTGTTCAAGGCATACGCATTATGGAAGTATTTCAGGATTATCGAACATACCGCGCAACAATCGATAAAAATTTGTAATCAAATACACATTCCTTCTAGTCTCTAGACTATTGTAGCCAAGCATACCCTGGAGAAACTCGGTTGGGTAAAGCCAAGGATAATGCCCGTACTCTCTCACGTAGAGATATCTCAGAAACTTATTTTGGACTTTCTCCACCATAAGAGAGTACTTGCCCTCATGTGGCCCCCAGATCATCGAGCCACTCTCGAGTCTACTCCGCACCAAGGAGTTGTAAAGAGTTCTCAGTACGCGTGTATTCTCGAAAACCCTGGCAGTGCGCAGAACAAATCCTAACATTCTCAAAGCATTACCACTAATCGTTTCTATGTGATCGTGAAATGTTAGGTTGCTTACAAATCTAAAACCTAGATCTTTAACCTTCGATGTTAGGCAATAGACGTAATATTACAAGAGAATATACATCGCTTCGAATTACTTCACGCGTATGCCCTCTTCCTAAAAACCCAACTTTACACTTATGGAAAAATATTATTTTTTCTACTTCTGACTGCCGTACTGCACATTATTATTTTATTTTCTTTGTGTGTTGTATTCTTTGTAATATTTATGAGAATTACAATGAATACCAGCGCAATATCATTACTGATTTTTTTTATTAAGATAACCAATTGTGCCACTTGTAATGTCTGGGTTCTTCAACGATGATTTTTTTTCCATCGCGTGTGCTCCGCGCGCACTCACTGGTTAAATGAAATTGCGTGCGTCTTATTTCCTGTAATATTTTTCCATCCATTTTCACGAAATCACTGCCACAGATTGCAGGAAAGCGAGAGCAAAGATGTTTCACACCAAAAAGAATTGATATAATGCACACGTATTATAAAAGTATTGAAATAAAACACAGGTATTTCATCAATAGTACTCTCATTTTTTTGCTTCCATCAACTTCATTTAACTATGTATCTAAAATATTTAAAAGTGGGTTTAAGTGGTAAAATAGATAAAAAATAATTATCCCAAAATATGAATGATTTTTTAAATTTTATTTATTTAATATACACGGCTAAATAACCTTATACTTAGTTTGCATTATACATAATATGAATACAAAAACATATGTTTGTCAATTATAGAAATAAAATAAAACATAAGTGGAGAATAAGACAAAAAATAAAATATAAAATAGTAGTGATATAATACAATAAAACACGCGAATAAAAGAAATTTGTTAAAACAAAAAACAATTGAGGAGAAATACAGTAAAACACGTGAATAATTTGAAAACATTAAATATAGAAGGGTAGAGATATAATTCAGTAAAAAACAGGAATAATAGAAAAATTTGAAAACACGAGTAAGTAAGTACACGTGCACTTAATATGAAAGTGGCATTGTACTAACCACATAAAATTGACATATTTCGGTAGGATTAGAAATCATTTTAAATATACATATTTTAAACCAGTGCATATGTAATATAAGAATACATAGTTTAAATTACATCGTATCAGTATGGGTGTATGTGAAAAATAAGACATCACTCTGGAATGAAGTATTTTAAGAAGAAATAGCTATAAAATGTGTGTAAATTTTGAAAGAGACGGATTAAAAATGTCAACATCCGTAGAATGTTAATTACCCAATTTATGCATCCGCGGTATACAGGAGTTTTAACGGAGGTTATTTTTAGGATTGATACAGTTAAACAACATTTTTTGACGAGTCCTCAGATAATGTATTTTGATAATTATAATATTGAGGAGTTCGCAGCAGTCAAAATGTGAGTGGACTATTTTGAATAGGAATGTAGGTCTGTTAGCTTCCTGCGATCTTCCAAAGTATTAAGTATCCAAAGTTTAAGATTTGTATGCAAATTATGTAATTTATTTGATCTATCGGAATGTGTAGTATAAAGTTTATAAATTATAAGAATTGTATAAGCAAGTGATTCTTCAAATACGATGTCCGGGAACAAATAAAATTACATTGAGAGCACGAAAAATGTTTCTCTCCAGTATGTACTAGAACGTGTTGGGCTTAGCGTGACTATTGAGAAAAAGCACAATCGCAATAAGAGCAAGAGAAAGGTTTCTATCTTGTGTATGTGAACATATGTTGTTTTAAAATAACGATTTTTGTGAACAAGTATAATTGCATTCAGAGCAAGAGAAAGGTTTTTTTTATCGAGTATGGATAAGCTGGTGGGACTTTAACCTTGATTTCCGTGAAGAGGTATAATTACATTGAGAGCAAGAGAAAGGTTTATTTTCAGTATGTATAAGCAAGTGGTTCTTTAAACTTGATTTCTAAGAACTATTAAAATTACATTGAGAGCAAGAGAAATATTTACTTCCAGTATGAATAAACTGGTGGGTCTTCATGTCGTGTTTCCGGGAACAAGTATAATTACAATGAGAGCAAGAGAAAGGTTTATTTCTAGTAGTTATAAGCAAGTGCCGGCTTAAGCTTGATTTCCAGCAACAAGTAAAATTACATAGAGAGCAAGAGAAAGGTTTATTTCCAGTATGTTTACGCTGGTGGGCCTTCATGTCTGTTTTCCGGGAACAAGTATAATTACAATGGGAGCATGAGAAAGGTTTATCCCCACTGTGTATAAGCAGGTGCTTGCTTAAGCTTGATTTCCAGAAACAAGTATAATTACATTGAGAGCAAGAGAAAGCTTTTTCGGTAGAGTGTGTAAACGTGTGTTGTTTTAGTTTCGATTTTTGTTTACAAGTATAATTGCATTCAGAGCAAGAGAAAGGTTTATTGTCAGTATGTATAAGCTGGTGCCTGCTTAATCTTGATATCAAGGAACAAGTAAAATTACATTGAGAGCAAGAGAAAGGTATGTATAAGCTGGTGGGTCTTCATGTCTGATTTCTGGGAACAAGAATAATTACAATGAGAGCAAGAGAAAGGTTTCTTCCCAGTATGTACAAGCAGGTGCCTGCTTAAGCTTGATTTCCTGGAACAAGTATAATTACATTGAGAGCAAGAGAAAGGTTTTTCGCCAGTGTGTGTAAACATGTGTAGTTTTAGTGTCGTTTTTTGTGAACAAGTATAAATGCATTCAGAGCAAGAGAAAGGTTTATTCCCAGTGTGTACAAGTAGGTGGGTCTTCAAGTATGATTTCTGTGAGCAAGTATAATTACATTGAGAGCAAGAGAAAGGTTTCTCTCCGGTGTGTGTTAGCAAGTGACACTTGAATCTTGATATACGGGAGCAAGAATAATCGCATTGTGAACAGGTAAAATAATGACTGTTGGATTTTTTCACTGTTTTCGCACTGCAGTCTGGATGTTCTTTTGAGGATTCTGGAAAAAAAGGTCAAGTTAAATAAAATATTTAATATATATTCAAAATTAAATATTAAATGTTTTATCGTTATAATAAAGAAATCATTGATTTTCGTATAATATAAGAAAACAATTATATTGAACCGAGTTGCTAGAAAGAATTCACGCACTATGTCACTTATCACAAAACTATAGAATAATCTAGAACAGCCTAAGGTGACATACGGCCTTCGGGAGGCGTCCGAAACATACGAGAATCGCCTAGAAAAGGCCTAGAAGATGCGTCTGAAGCTTCAAGAATATTCTCCTAAACACTAGAAATCATCCAGAGTACGAAAGTACCAGCATTTTAATAAAGATAACTGGATGGAATTTTCTAGTGAATGTTAAATAAAGTATTCCAGCGACAATAAAGTATTAATTTACGAGTGATAGTGTAATTTAAAGAAAAGCGATGTGTTTAATAGTGTTGCGTGATTTTATAGTAGACAGGAATTTTAAGATAGGAAATAAATATTGGTAAAGAAGTAAGCTCGTAAGTCGTTTATCTGCAAAAATACTGATAATAGGACTTTGATGAGATTAATACATTTTCGAAACGTAATTTAGGCAGAAACTACTATCATTCGCAGGTCTGTAAAAATAGTGTTAATACTAATATTAAATAATGCTTTACCGTTGTCCTGCTCGGCCCTCCTGGAGTACTCCGCGCACTCCTGCTTGATGTCAGGATAGGCTATGTCCACATCAGTGTAGAGCTCTTCATCGCCGCTCCCGGCTGCAGACCCTGGCTCGGGCTTGATGGAAGGACTATGGAGGATGGAGGAATCCGCACCGCTGGTGTCGGCAGCTGCATCACAAGTACACTGAACACTGAAATCTCTTCACAAAATTACATGGGCAAGTTAAAACAAACATAGATATCATATCCTAGGTAGAGTGAAATATAATAAGTAAAAATAATAAAGTAAAAATGTAACATTTAGACCAAAAATACTAGTTTTCTACGGTGTTCGCAAGGTAATGGGACAAACATATTGAGTAAATCTATTAAAAACATAAAAAAATATTTACATTTTTACATAATTATCACGAATATCTATCTCATGTCAAAAAGACAAAATATATATTTACACTATGCACTCTGCCAAAAAAAATACAATACAGTATTACTTGATGGGAAGTCGCAGTCAAAAGGCTTCAATAAAAGTTACACCCAGAATGATAATTCGAACGACCACAAAATAAATTTATATTTCAGTTTATGGTAAGTACTGGACCCAATTCTATGTTGCTGTTTTACTTAGTCGACAGAGCATAACGACGTGCATTCAGGTTTGTGCGTCATGCATGGGACCGATAAGAGATAAATGACGGATGCTGCGACCAATTAAAAAACGTATGCATTTAAAAAAAGTGCAAGTGCCTACTCTCTTTCTTGTTTTATCAATTTTCGGCCTTAAACGGTTCCGCATTCAAAAGTTTCAAAACAATACAACTTTAACCACCGCATTGGAAGTCAAATGAATGAACGCTTTTTTGTTTTGAAAACAAATATCCGAAAATTACGTTATTTTTGTAAAAACATCGACAGTTACATAAAATACTAATAAACACCTTAAATCGTAATTCAATAAACGGTTCTTATTTTAAATTCAATAATTAATTACTCGTCAGCTTTTGCATAAAGTATCTTTATAATTGGTACTCGTTTCAAGATGGTCGACAATACATTATTTATTTAATGGAACATTAATTTCACGACACCAAATTTTTCTCTCGTATTCCCGCTACACGCATCCCGCTACAACTTCCGTTGCAATGAAAATTTTATCCTGAATGCGGCAAAAGAAGATAACATGAAAAATGTTTTACCACTGTCCCGCTCGGCCCTCCTGGAGTACTCCTGGCACTCCTGCTTGATGTCAGGACAGGATATGTCCCCAGCGCTGTGGGGCTCCCCTCCGCTCCCGGGGGACCCTGGCTCGGGCTTGATGGCCGGGCTGCCGGGATCCATGCTACTACTGGCAGCTGCATCAAACACAATAGTCAAAACAATCTGAAAATACATCTCTTGACAAAATTGAATTTACAAGAATTTATAATAAACCGTATATTTATAAGAAATCGTAATATTTTGTCGTCTCATAGCTCACAAGCATCCAACTGACAGAAGCTTTGCAAGCAGAATGAAGTAACCGCATCGTATGGAATATTCCCGATTGTCTATGGAAAAACATATTTTTTTAATCTTTTGACTATCTCACCACACATCATTACTTAAGGGGCTATGTGTAGTCAGGATTTTTAAAAAATCGATTTTTTTGGTACTTTCTGAAAGCAAAATGTTTCAAAAATATTGTATGAAAATATCAACTCGATCCGGATATTAGTTTTAAAGATATCCAACGATAACTGTAGGGCCCTCTGCTGCCGCCCGTACTGATACGTGGACGGTACTAGAGCCGGCCGGGCTGACAAACGGGTCGACTGCTACGGGGCGACTGCTACGGAACGCGGTTTTTACCCGATTAATTCAAAGAATAATGTACGAAATTTCTTTTATACTTCTATATTTAGACACAAAACCCTTTAGGCTAACTGAGATTTGATTTAAAGTTAGTACTTCAGTGGCAGTGAAACCCATCAGTCGATAGGTAGTTGTGCGTGTATTATAATCATTTTCAAAAATTTATAATAAGACGTCATGAAGGTAAGCAAGGAATATTAATGATTGCCAATGCATAGGATTAAATTATGAACCTAATGCACACCGGCATGCTGAAAAACTCGATATTGAGCGAATAAAGATTGCTGACCAACGTGCAAATCAGGTCACTCGAGAAGGCAAAATGAGACGTAGATAAAAAAAATCGACATCTTGGAGGCTTACACATCGGCAGAAGATGTATTATATGTACCAGATATAGACGTCTCTACGTAAGTAATTTTTTAAATTGTATTTGTATTAATAACGTTTTCAAAAACGGTGTCCACGATATTTTAAAAACTACTCGACAGATTTAAATGAAATTTAAACATCATATTTTAGGTTTTAAAAACTTGTGCTTAATCGAAGGATTTTTTTGACTTAAACTTTTTTATTATAAATAATAAATGAGTGATTTTTTCCCTCACATTTCAAAGACCGCCATTTCGCTAAATTTGAAAAAAATAAAAAAGCTTCGATTAAGCACAAGATAAACTATTGAACTACTAATTTCTTTTTGTTTCATTAAATTTAGATAAACCACTAAGGCCCGGTTGTTTCAAGTTCGATCAAAGTAAGCGGTCGATAAAAGCATAGATTTTTACGAAAACGGATCGTCTGATTGGTGGAGAACGTAAAAGTTCAGTTTAAAGTCTACGCTTACTTTGATCGAATTTGAAACAACCGGGCCTAAGCAGCACTGATGGACACCGCGAGGCACTACTTGCAAAACAGGGGTCAAGAATCGAGATTCTATCGTGGTCCAGTATTAATAATTATATTTGATATTTTTTTTGAACGGTTGTTTAATGTTTTGATTCAATACATAATACCAACGTTTTACACTATATTTTAACTAACTACACCGAAAAAATAAATACTAAATAACAACGACAGTGATAATCCTATCATGAAATCAGGAGTTTACAGACTTAATTGTAACGATTGTGATAATTTTTAAATTGGCAAAACAAAAAGAAATTTTGAAACTGGGGTAAAAGACTGAGGTAACTAGCAATATTGAGACTGATTTTGCAAAACACTTAATAGAATATGACCATACATTTAATATTAACACAGGTTTAAAATTTTAACATTTCAGCTATAAGATCCCACAATTAAATAATATAGAAATACTTCAAATTAGGAAAAACGTTAATATTAATTCTAATATACTAAATACACAGACAAAATTTTTGCATAATCTTATTTTGAATATTTTTCCACTTAACATTCCATCCTCTCCAGATGACCCATAATAATTAACACCACTGACCCCCTCCCCTCCCCTCACCGCTCTCCTTAACAATTCCTTCGCCTTAACACATTTGCATGGTTAACTTTTTAATTTTTAGTACACCAATAATCCTGAAGCGGAGAACATTCTTCTCGAAACATGTAGATTGTTAAATCTAATAAAGTGGTGAAAGCAAAGTGTTATGATTTAAGTTATTAGGTTTGGTTAGGTTAGGTTGTTAGGTTTGGTTTGTTAAATTTAGATTAATAATTACTTTAGTTAGATAAAATTACATTGCTTTGTTTTATTAATATAATGTTATTATACTAATAAATGACTTAAAAAACAATTAATTTGTAAAAAAACTTTGAACTGTGATAACTTTTTAAATAAATTTTTGCGCCGCATATAAATATCATTTTTGAAATCGGAACACTCGACTTTACGTGTTACAAAAAAAAAAAGAAAAATCCCAAAAATGCTGTTGGTAATATCCAGTTCAGCCGAATAGACTCCTTACCGGCGCGCTGGTCGGCCTTCGTGGAGTACTCCGAGCACTCCTGCTTGATGTCAGGATGTGATATCTCTATCACCGTGTAGGGCGCTCCACCGCCTGCTCCTTCATCGCCGCTCCCGGCTGCAGACCCTGGCTCGGCCTTGACGGCAGGAACATCTTGGACGGCGCGGTTCATGGTTCTAGTTTCTTCCAGGGAGGATGACACGCGTTCAGCAAATGACAAGTGTAGAATGACTCACGTCCATAAACACTAGGAGGGCATTAGGGATGGGCGTTGAATGGACGGACTAGTTGAAATCAACCGTTAACGCTGCATCGACGCGTCGACGGTTTACGTTCATCGCATGGACTAGTTGAATTCGTAGACGGTGGATGGCGGACGCCGTGGTCGGTGGACGATTCAAGATTCAACGTAATACAAAGCAACGAGCGAGAGCAAGACAAAACGTCTCCGTTTATTTCTCTCTCATCTCTCGCTGTCGACTTGTAGATCATAGAGTGCAGATCTGTGTACATGAACTATTGAGACTTGACAGAGACTTGAAATTAACTGACAGAGACTTGAAATTTGAATGCATGCGTAGGGCGAGATAGGCTTAATAAGCTATTATCTATTATTTTTTACTTGATTTGTGCGATGTGCACGTGCGACGTTTCGGTGAATTCACAATTTTGCGCTGTATAAAATAAAACAATTCTGTTTAATTATTTTATTTTTTATTGAACTAATATTTTACTGCTTACATCTGATATTGTTGTGTATACCTACTTCTTTCTTTATTATATATAGAAAGAAGTATATAAAACAATATGTAAAAGACTATAATGTGCGTAAACAAATAAATAATAAAATATTACTTTTTACATATGAGTACAAGTAGCGGTTTTACTATCCCGGAAACTATATTCCTACGAACTTCTTTAAATTTTAAAAATTAACGTAATAAAAATAGCCAACGATTGAGCCGTCGAGCAGCGTCGCGTCGAACCGTAGACAGTTGACCATCGTCCCGATGTTTAGATAGAACGTCCGCGACGTCCCCGTAACGAAGTTGACGCGTCAACTAGTTGACGAATTCAACTAGTTGATCGTCTCGTCGATGGATGGACGTGGACGGTCTCGTTTCGTCGACGGTAAATACGTCGACGACCCATCCCTAGAGGGCATAGACAAATTATCTAATAAATTATGCAATAGGTAGGACTTTAAATTATTTGAGTTTTTTCGCCATCTCCATTTCAATAATACTTACCAATTCAATAATATAAACCACACGTGTGTTTTTGATCTCACATTTTTCTCTTAACACATTTATACAAATTATGAAATAAAACTAAAAACATAAATCAAGAAAGCCACAATATTGTCTTAATTACGTTTTGCATTGAAATTACTTTGTAAAATTGAACTAATTTGTATAATCCTTTAACTTATTTCTGCAAAGTCATTTCATTGTTTTGAGTGAAATATGCAGAGTTGTTTTTTAAATACATATATATAGCAAGGAATAATTTGATGAGTCAGAAAATACAACAAAATGCGACTATTTTTTAATTTTTGGAAAAATGACAAATCACATGACTAATTATTTTTAAAATTTGGCAAGAAACAATTTGATAAAAATAACAAAGTCTTTAAGAGATATTTCATAAATAAACGAAACTACAAAATTTTATTTCTGCCCTTCTGAAAACCCTTTCTTTCAATTTGTAGGGTCTGCTTGCTTGTCTGTCGAAGAAACGTTGGATCTACTTTTAACCCTTTTCCCGTGATCCAATCGAGCTGAAACTTTGCAGGCAGACTCGTGGCGACGATAAAAATGATTTAACAAATTATCGTTTAAAAAAATTAATAACTATAATATAATTTTTCGAAAAATTTTATTTCTCCCTTTCGTAGCTTCGTCCGACTCAAGCCCAACGCGTGGGGTAAGCGCTAAAAGTGTTTCAACTAGTAAATGAGAAAGGGAGTGTAATAACTTGGTTTTTATGGATAAGTTTTTATTTTTTAACTTTTTTTTTTGCTCATACATTTATTTGTTTACAATTGATGTTATAATCTTCCGGTAGCCAAAAGTAAAAAGAAAAAATCGAGGGCGTGAACCAAAACATTTTTTATAAATTCGTTATTGAAAATAAAATAGAAAAAAAACATTTCACAGTGATTTTATATATTATGTTTTTTAAACATTTTTATCTGTCCCCAGAGAAGTTAGAACTTGTGCTTGGGGACACGAGTACACGATGCATAACAACCATTGATTATAATGTATGTAAGAAAAAATAAATTTTTAAAGTAAATCAATGAGTGAAAAGAGGCATGTAAAGGTAAGTATAAAGTAAACAATATAATATAACGAATAAATGTGTAACATAGGACGATCACATAAATATAAATATCTTATTTATTTAACAATATTTGTTTAAAGGAATATGTTTTTTTAAGAACTATAATTGCAATGAAATAATACAAAGGTAAAGTATACCATCGGGCATGTTAAACATAATTTTAAGGGTGAGTGTTAGAGCATGAATGATAAGTATAAGCCAATAAATGGATTAATGTGTAGAGTTATTATCATTAAATAAATATTAGTGAATCAAGTAGATTTAAAAAATTATTTTCAGAGTACCTAAAGTTATTTTTAAATTTTAACTATGTTTTGTTTTGATTGTGTATTATTATATTTGTTTTATGTATGTCTTGAATTTTGTATATTGATTTTCAGTTCTGATATTCATTGGTGAATTATTGAAAAATTAAATACCTAGATAAGGGTAATGGTGTTGCGTGGTTGTTTTATTGTACTTGTGAATGTTTAAACATCCTATTCTTTGAGCTCTTTGGCTATGAATATGAGATTATGAATTTGCGGTTTATTCATATTATGTTTAATGAATGTCTCTTTATGTATTTGTATTATTGAAGCGTTTTTGTATAATCTGTCTAATTTTGGAAGATTAATTTCATTGAAAAGTAGATCTGTGGGGAAGGTTCTATATTTTTAAAATATTACTTTGATAATAAAGTTTGAGTTAACAGAGTGTTAGTTATATTTGTATAAACCACTACCAGGTTTTAGGTCGACCAACACTTCACTATTACGTTCATAACACTATACACCAAAACATCATCACATGCGTGTTGTGATAAATATTGGTGAAAAGTTAACAATACTATGGTTGTGGTGTATAGTGTTGTGAACATAATAGTGTAGTGTTGGTCCTGACGAAGAGACGGGAACGTCTCGAAATTGGTAGGCCTAAAATCTGGTAGTAGTTTATACAAATTTAACTTACACTCTATTATAATATCTAACCACAAAGTTACTGCTTTAAATAATTGAAATATTAATAATATTTGAGTTATTTTAAGAGCCTGTAAATTACTTTTATAAGACCCCCCATCGTACTATTCCATATTATTATACGGATTGTACAAAAGCATCGCATAATGTTCTAAGTGATTAAGTTTTCAATATGTTGCGTAGACTTATCATTTTCCATCACAATCATGTTTATATGATTCTTTCATTTCAATTGCTGGTCTATAAAAACACCCAAGTGCTTAACAGAATTCATCAATTTGTCACAGTTCATAGAGCAACAGTTTTCACTGTGGCAGTTAGGACTATGTATTTTTCAAACTATATCGTTTGGAATATTGGGTAGGTTTAATAAGAAAGGGTATACCTGCTGTTTTTTCAGCATTTAGGGATAAAAAATTACAGTCGAAATTTTGTCTTGAAATCGATTTATAATTGTCTTTTCCCATGAACCATTAGTTATCACAATAGCAGTATCATCGGCAAAAGTTTTCCAGAAATAATGAATAGCATTGGTCCTTTTGCGTATTAATGAAGTATAATGTTTTATGTTTTTAATTTAATTTTTATTCAATGTTAACAAAATTTGTTGTTATTTTATGGGAAACCGTAGTATTTCGAAGTCTCATCATTCTCAAGCGCCCGGCCGACGAAAGCTGTGAGAGCAGAATGACGTAAGCGGATATTCCGCGATCGGTACACACCGCGCACGTGGGTGCCCTGAGCCGCGAACGTGTGTGGCGGAGGTTACGGTCCAATATTAAATATTTATTTAAAATGCACACAACTAGAAGAGGTACGGAATTATTGGGATTATTTAAAATATGTATGTACATACAAGTACAAATGGGATAAAATTATTAAATACATTTTACATTTATTTCAAAGAAAAATGCTACATTAATCTGCTGTAATGTGATCACAGTCCCATTAGTTGCATCGCAAATAAGATTAACCGTAACACATCTCGCAAAAAAGAAATATTTTTCATCTTCATTAAGTCTTCAGTCATCTGGGTTCAGGTTTTCAAATTTTAAAACATACTCAGAATCACTATCATTATCCTCTTTCGGTGAATCTAATTCGTACACTAGGGTGGAGTGAAAATGTATGGAGAATATATTTTTTTCTATTTTTGTAATAGCATAGTGGTAAAAAGTTGCCTATGGATAAGTAAATGAAGTATGTTAAATAAAATTTAACATATTATAACGATTTGAGGTGCCCCAGCACAAAATAATTTTCATAAAAAGTATTATTCCGTCTATTTTTGACAGCCTCAATAAGATGTATAAAAACCTTAATAATCTATTGGAATAGTATTTGTAATGTTATTTGAAATACATATTTTTATGTAATTATAAAAAAAAACATATAAAATTTAGGGTTCATGGTGCCCCAAAACCTCTTAAATCAAAAATAAATCAAGAAATTTCCAAATTAAACGCGATTCATATTCATGAAATATTTATTAAAAAATGTTATAAAATAGGCAAATTAAGTAGAAAATTCACGTTTGGTATCAAAAGGCATCATCTGACGTGATGACAGTCTGGCCCTGATAAAATCATCATGTTTTTTCTCTCCACATACAGCACCTGAAGCTTCAGTTACGAGCTTGATGCAACGCTCCACGGCTTGAGTTTGACAGGGAAAGAGTGCTATATTCTTTTTCTTTATAAGACCACTTTCTACGATTTCTTTTAAAGCTTCAGTAGATATAGGTGGCTCAGTAACAGTAATTTGATTATCGTGCCAAACAATGATATCGGTATAATGGGAAGCATTGAAATTAAATGATGGAACTTTGAATTTTCGGATTCCTGTGACTTTCTCCGACCTTGCTTTCAGAATACGTTGGCAGGCCAGTTGCCGTATCACTTTGTTGTCATCTGCAAGCATGGCTGTACGAACATTTTCTGGATGACCAAAATATCCATTTCTTTGTATAACTGAATCAATCACTTTCTTCAAACTATCGTTTAAATAGCGACTACAATTAATTGTAAACCACAAATGCTGTGCTTCATTTACACAGAAGGATTGCATTTGATTTGAAACCACGTTCGCCCATAAACTTTAATCACAAAATTGGCTAATATAAGAAGATTCTCTTCCGGATCAGTCTTTGTGAGTAAGATCCTGTTTTGTTAGCCACCTGGAATGGTTCTGAACCGGGTTCTCTATTTGCCAGGTCAGAAGGGAAAATACCAGTGCTAATGGCAGTCATTATGTCAAGTAGATATGTTTGATCGGTGCTTAGATCTTTAGTAATAACAGGAAGTGTCGTGGATATAGCGGCAAATTTCACAACTGGCTTTTTTCACATTGT